>JARUPV020000205.1:0-48917 GCA_030347415.2 Decapterus maruadsi | reverse complement strand
TCATTGGACCAACCTGCTGTCAATCTTGTGTTCTGATCGCAGGAGAGCGTCCTCCGTCATGACGTCATTTTACGTGTCTTAGCCAATCACAGGTCAGGATGAAGACATCCTAAATGCATTGAGTCAATGGAAGAAGATCCCGCCCCGAGGTCAGTTAGGGAAGTAAAAATCTTAGCACCTCCGTAGAGCCCCTACCTTCCTGCTCCCTGCTCCTCACACAGACTGCTCTGTCTCCTGAGCTGCTGGCGGCGCTGTTCAACCGTTTTAAGTGGATTTTCTTCCAAAAAACAAACTTTTTTGTGATAAAATACATAAATAATATTTTATAAATTATACTGAGATTTGGTAATGATTTATTTCAACCAGTTAATCTTTCTTAAATAAAAAATACATTTCCCTCTTGCCTCTCAAAAATAGAGGAGGACCAACCTCCTCTGCCTCAATGGACCAGCCTCCTCTGGTAGGAACCCGTGTCACTCCTGTATCCACAGGCCTTGTTGGTGTTGGATTAACTCTCTCAGTGTCCATAGCCCGCCTGAGATGGCGGCGATTCCGTCTCAGGACACTGCCAGAGTCCAGCTCCACTTTGTAGGATCTGTAACCCACTGGGGTCACCACCCTCGCTCTCCTCCACATTGTGTTTGGCTCCAGTGGCTGAACTCGCACACAGTCTCCAGCTTTAAGCGTCTTCATGTCTGTTGCTGTACGATTGTAATATTTTGCTTGTCTTTGTTGGTTGTGTATGAGTCCGTCTTTGATGTCCATCACTTGTGGCTTCAAAAGGCATTCTTTGATGGGCAGTAGAGTCCTTGTCCGTCTACTCAAGAGCCTCTGTGCTGGACTCGCATTCAGTCCTTGTGTAGCAGTGTTCCTATGATCAAGTATTGACAGGTATGGATCCTGTCCAGACATCTTTGCCTTCTTCATCAGCCGCTTGGCTGTCTTCACAGCTGACTCTGCTTTCCCGTTACTTTGCGGGTAGCCCGGTGAAGAAGTAATGTGAGTAAATTCCCACTTTTGGCTGAATTTTTTGAACTCTCTGGATGAATACTGGGGTCCATTGTCAGAAATGACAGTATCTGGAATCCCCTGTCTGGCGAAGTGTGCCTTTAACTTTGCTAGAGGGTTAGACATGTGCTAGACATTGTGTCTGGGAGGTAATCAATTTCCCAAAAGTTGGAAAAGTAGTCTACTGTTATCAGATAGTCCCTGCCTTCAAAACTAAAGAGGTCAGTACCCACTTTAGCCCATGGTCTGTTTGTGATCTCGTGCGGCTGAAGTGTCTCTTTCTGCTGCTTATGATCTACTGACCTGCACACATCACACTTAGTCACAAATGTTCTTATGTGTTCATTCATACCTGGCCAAAAAATGCATTCTCTTGCCCTCCTCAGACATCCCTCAACCCCGAGATGTGATGAGTGAATCCGTTTGATGATGTCACCCTGTAGTGATTCAGGGATAACAACTCTCTCTCCCCTGAAAACAAGTCCGTCTTGGGTGCTCAGTTCATCCTGAAAGGAAAAGTAATGCATTATGTCAACAGGTACATCTTTCTTGTTTTGTTCCCACCCTGTCTGAATGGTGTCGATCAGGGTCTGTAGCTTTTTGTCTGTCTGCGTTGCTGCACGTATCTCACTCAGCCTCTCTGCTGAGATTGGTACAAAAGCCACCATGTTGACGACCTCAACCTCCAGGTCTCTCTGGCCCTTGTAACTGTCTCTCAGATACGCTCTGCTCAATGTGTCAGCCAGAAGCATATCATGACCTGGAACATAAGTAACAGTTAGGTCATATTTTTGCAGTCTTAACAACATTCTTTGAAGCTGTTTTAGTGCATTCCACAGTGGTTTTTTGATGATATTTTCAAGTGGTTTGTGGTCTGATTGTACATTAACAGGTCGGCCGTAAGTGTACTGATGGAACTTTTCCATCCCAAATACTATGGCGAGGCACTCTTTTTCTATCTGGGCGTAGCCCTTTTCTGTTGGTGTTAGTGCCCTGCTTCCATACGCCACAGGCCTGCCATTTTGTGTCAAAGCTGCTCCCAGCCCGGTTTCACTGGCGTCGCACTGCAGTGTAAGCTCCATCTCAGGCTCATAGTATTTCAAGACTGTGTTATTTTTTCTTTTAGTCTCTTGAATGCACTCTCTTGTACCTCGGACCACTCCCACAGACTCTCCTTGTGCGTTAGCTGCCTCAGTATCTCGCAGTCGTCAGAGAGGTGTTCATAAAACTTTGCCAAATAGTTCACCATCCCTACCAGTCTCTGGACACCTTTAATGTCTGTAGGTGGTGGCATGTCTGTGATGGCTCGAACCTTCTCAGGGTCCACCTTCAAACCCTCGGCTGTGAGAAGGTGTCCGATGTAAGGCACCTCCTGCTTTCTGAGCTTGAATTTTTCTGCGTTTAACTTGATGTTCCTCTCTAGACATCTCTGAAGGAACTGTCGGAGTTTGTTGTCATGGTCCTGACTCGCACTCTGCATTGTGTCACCTTCTCCTGTTATGAGAACATCGTCCGCGATGATGTGGATGCCTGGCAAGCCCTCTAGTGCCTGCGTCAGCTTGCGTTGAAAAAACTCAGGCGCTGGGCTGATACCCATTGGCATCCTGAGCCACCTAAATCTCCCAAAAGGTGTGGCAAAAGTTGTAAGGTAGCTTGATTCAGCTGCTAGCTTCACATGCCAGAATCCATGTTTTACAAAGCACACAGTGAAAACCTTCGCCTTTGACATATCTGGCAAAATGTCATCTATTGTTGGCAGTGGGAAGTGATTTCGTTTCAGAGCCTTGTTTAGCGGTCTTGGGTCGATGCAGATTCTGGGCTTTCCATTTGGTTTCTGCACAGACACCATGCCACTTATCCAATCAGTACTACAGTCAACTGGTGCAATAATCTCTCTGTCCACCAGACTCTGTATTTCCTCACGGAGAGGTTTCATCATTGCCACAGGGACTCTTCGCTTTGGGAGTTTCACAGGTTGAACGGTGGAGTCAATCTCTATTTTATATTCTCCTTCCAAGCATCCATCCCCTGTGAACACATCCTTGAACTCAGTCTTTATCTCATCCATAGTCCATGTCGACTCACTGATGTCCGTTGTGGAAACAATACTGTCAGTGGCAAATATGTTCTCATATTGCACTTTTATGAGTTTCATGGCTTCACTCCATGCCACTGCCAAGCAGGGGTGTTTTGCAGTCCTCTCCCACAACTTGAAACTCCAGTCTATACAACTTCTGGTTTCTGGGATTTCTCACTTTTACCTTGCATTTGCCAACTGGACGTAGCTTGGATTTGTTGTACATCACTAGCACCTTATCTGTGTGTTCAATCTGTGTGTCTGGATTCAATATATGTACTGGTAAAACATTGCATGTCACTCCACAGTCAATTTGAAAGCTCACCAGGTTGTTGTTGATCATCATTCCAGCGAACAATTGTTGCTTTTCTTTCTGTCTCATGTCCTCTATGTTGTTCACAGCCTCCATCTCTTGTGTTACTGCTGTGACTGTCATTATATCCTCACATGAGTCCGAGTCCTGTTCTGTAACAGTGTGCACTTTCTTCCTCTGTTCTCTGTGACTCGCTTTGCTCCTGCAAGTCACTGCAAAGTGGTTTTCTTTTCCACACTTTTTGCATCTTTTCCCAAAAGCAGGACATTTTGTTTTCTGTCTTTCATGCAATTCTTCCACAAAACTTGCATGATACATCTGTACCAGATGCAGCGTAAACATGAAACCCGTTTTGACCTGAGCAGTTGCCTGAGATTAATGCCTAGATTTAACCCCAATGAAGTAACAGTTTTTTTTGACGCTTTTGAAAAAATTGCCAAGGATCTGGAATGGCCTGAGAACAAATGGAGTCTGCTTGTTCAAACTGCCCTGGAAGGAAAGGCCCAGGAAGCCTATGCTTCTTTAGATGCTAACCAGAGCAGGGACTATGAGGTAGTAAGGAAAGTAGTGCTTGCTGCTTATGAGCTGGTCCCCGAGGCCTACAGACAGAAGTTTAGGTCACTTAGACGCAGAGGTGATGAGACCTTTCTGGATTTGGCTAGGAGACAGGAAGCAGAGTTTGATAGATGGCTAGGGTCAAACAAAGTCTTCACTTTTCAGGATCTCAGAGAGCTAATGTTAATGGAACAATTTAAAAGAAGTGTACCACAGTATGTTGAAGCCCACCTCAATGATTTGGAGGTTAAAAACCTTAGGAAAGCAGCCATGATGGCAGATTCTTATGAGCTCAGCCACCGTGACATGCCAGGGAGGGGAAGGCCCTTTAAGCAGGAAAGGAGCACAGGAGAAGAGAGAGGGGCACCCATGAGACCTGCCCCTGCCCCAGTCCCGAACAGGTTACAGAGTAGGTTTCAACCCGAACCAAGGAGGGGCGATCGCCCTCCTCGCTCTGAAATCATTTGTCACTACTGTAAAAGAATGGGCCACATTAAATCTGCATGTCCAGCGTTAAGAAACAAAGACTTTAGTAAATCTGTGGCTCTTGTAAACACCCAGGTTAAAGGTAGACAACAGGCAGAGAATGTTTCACCTCCAGGTTTAGCACCACCAGGATATGAAGGCTTTGTCTCACAAGGTACAGTGTCTGTGTCAGAAGAGGGTGAGGAAGTACCAGTCCTGGTGCTCAGAGACTCGGGGGCCCGTCAGTCTCTGCTGTTGAAGGGAGTAGTCGATTTGCCACCTGCCACCTCCCAGGATGCGTCTGTGTTGGTTAAAGGGGTTGGAAATCAGTTTGTCCCTGCACCACTCCACCGGGTTTTGGTGAAAACTAATCTAATAAGTGGGCCGGTGGTGGTGGGGATAATTGAATCTTTACCTATAGAAGGAATCACCTTCCTTTTAGGAAATGATCTTGCCGGCACCCGTGTTCACCCCAGTGATGGTGAAGTTTCTTGTGTAGAAATAGGGGGTAGTGATGTAGCTCCTGTAGTCAGGGAGGAGCCTTGTGAAGTGTCTGAGACCCTAAGTCTTGAAAGAGAGTATCCTGAGACTTTTGCAGCATGTGTAGTGACACGTTCCATGACCCAGCTTACTGACGCTACAGCACCTAGGAAAGAGCAGCCAGCAATGGAGTTAGCAGATACATTCTTTGCTAAATTAGCTGGGGTAGGAGAATGCAGCCAGTTCTCACGTGAGGCCTTAGTGGCAGAGCAGGGCACCGATCCTTCCATGTCCCCTTTAAAGGAAACTACTATGACTTTTGAGGAGAGTCAGGGAGTAGCAGAGGGATTTTACTTACAAGATGAAGTCCTAATGCGAAAATGGCGGCCTCCTGACCGGCCCGCAGATGAGTGTTGGTCTGGAGTGGCACAGGTTGTGTTACCTACCAGTTTCAGACAGGCAGTGCTACGTTTAGCCCATGAGGCTCCTTGGGCCGGCCATCTGGGCATACGCAAAAAGCAGCAGAGAATTATGAGGCATTTTTACTGGCCAAAAATGCACAAAGATGTGGTGGCATACTGTAGGTCCTGTCATGCATGCCAGGTTGTTGGCAAACCTAATCAAAAAATTCCTGTTGCCCCCTGTGCCCCATCCCTGTTATGGAAGAGCCATTTTCACGTGTGGTGATTGATTGTGTGGGCCCCCTGCCAAAAACCAAGAAGGGAAATGAGTATGTATTGACTATAATGGACGTGGCCACGTGATTTCCAGAAGTGATACCTTTGAGAAACATCAAGACAAGACCCATTGTTGAGGCTTTGCTCCAGTTTTTTTCAAGAGTTGGTCTGCCTACCGAGGTTCAGCATGACAGAGGTACCAATTTCACTTCAGGTGTCTTTCAGGAGGTCATGTATGAGCTTGGCATTAAGCAGGTGGTTTCCTCAGCCTACCACCCACAGTCACAGGGTGCGATAGAACGTTATCACCAAACCCTGAAAACCATGATTAAGACCTATTGTGTAGGGTGCCCTGGGGATTGGGATGCAGCCATACCATTTTTGCTTTTTGCTGTAAGGGATGCCGTAAATGAATCCACAGGTTTCAGTCCCTTTGAGTTAGTTTATGGCCATGAAGTCAGAGGTCCCCTTAAGATGGCCAAAGAAAAGCTCCTCGACTCTACAAGGCAGGGTGGGGTGCTGCAGTACGTGGCCACCTTTAAAGACCGGCTGCAGTCAGCCTGTGAGGTGGCCAGAGCTAACCTACAAGCATCAAAGAGGAAGATGAAAGATCACTATGATAAAAGAGCTGTTAAGCGCATTTTTGCCGTGGGTGAAAGAGTATTAGTGTTGTTGCCAATGACGAGGGACAGGCTGGGTGTGAAATTTTGTGGTCCCTACACCATCATGAAGCGGGTGGGTGAATGTAACTATGTGGTTAGCACACCTGAGCGCAGGCAGAAAACCAGGCTGTGCCATGTCAACCTCCTTAAGCCATATGTTGAACGTAACCCACCTGGCCCTGTGCAGTCTGTCCCAGTGTGTGTGGTGTCTTCAGCTGAGCGAGAGAAGTTGGAGGAGAGTGAGTGTGGAAGTGTGTCTCAGGAGCCTGTGCCTCCGCGGCTACTGAATTCCCAAGTAGTTGCAACATTGTGGGAACACCTGGACTACTTGCCACCAGAGCAAGCTAAAGATGTGGTGGAGTTGAAAAGCACAAGGCTCTGTTTAAGGACACACCTGGCCTCACTAAGTTGGTTTCACATGATGTTGATACTGGTGATGCATCTGACCTAGGCGTTGGGGGAGCGCTCCTGCAGGCAGATGGGAAGGGGGTAGATCGACCCATAGCTTACTTTTCAAAGAAGCTCAACCAGCATCAGAAGAGATATTCAACCATTGAAAAAGAGGCCCTGGCCTTGGTGCTTGCTATTCAGCACTTTGAGTTTTATGTGTCAGGCAACCGAGGGGATCTGCTGGTCTATACAGATCATAATCCTTTGGTGTTTATCGAGAAGTTCAAAGGGAAAAACCAGAGATTGTTCAGATGGAGTCTTATTCTGCAACCATACAGTCTGAGCATACAGCATGTCCCCGGCAGGCTGAATGTTTTGGCGGATGCTCTGTCAAGGCGTTGAGGATGGTGGTTTTGAAGTAGAGAGATGCCAAAGCCCGTTTTGCAACCTAGTGGTCAGACTAGTGATGTTTTAATAAACAATGTAAAAAGGAAAAAAAAAAAAAAATAGGAAAGTAGAAAATACAGTAGGTGAAGTTGTTTTGGGTTTTGTTTTGTTGTTTTTTTCTTTATGGGGGGAGGGATGTTATGAATGACACGCAGTGCACATATACCTACGTCACACCCACTCAGGCACGTCTTTCATTGGCTGGACTGAAAGAGGCGGGGTTGGGGTTCCTGGGGGCCTACGTATGCATTAAGTGATGCCGTTCACCTGTGTGTGAAGAGGAGAGAGAAGACGGACAACGAGGAGCAGAAACGAGAAGACCGAAGCAACGTCGTCTCCCCCGTTTTTCGTTTTGGTTTTGTGTTATGATTTAGATTCTCACCTACGCTCGACGAAAAGAAGCTTTTAATAAAACCTGAACGCTGAGCCACTGAGGCGAAGCAAACCTGCGCGCTTGGGCTCGCCATGAACGCCTGTGTGTGAGGAGGAACAAGTGAAGGCCTGGAGTCTGGTCCCCGTCCCAGCCGGCTACCGTGAGTACCCCACCCTTGCCTCTCATATCAGGTCCAGCCATACACTGCATCACACACACACTGCAGCACATCCACACACATGTAGTGAAGTCGTAACACCATGTTTTCCAGGACTTCGCTAGGTTATTTGCGTCCATATCCCACTGTGCTGGCGCTTTTAATCCCTCAATGACTCACTCGTGCTCCCGTGCGTCGTCTTCACCAGTCGTCCGGACCGCTCGTAGTTACGGTGTTTCACTCTGTAAATCCTCCGTTCGTCAGCTCGACCGCTGCCACCATGTTTCAGTTTGTTCTGTCCTCACTCAAACTTTACAAACTGGACGTTTGAGTATTACCCTTACTCACAGGGAACTTTATTAAACACTTCCGTAACATCCACATTGCGGTCTCTTTTCCCAGGTACAACAACAACTCATGTGCGTCACATAAAACAGTCCGTGTGGAAACAATACCATTGTTACAGCTGGCACTGCAAAGTAAATGTATTTGTTTAACTGTCCTATAACCCCCGATGCACATTGAGAATGTCCCCCCAAATATCACACTGTCAGTGACTTTCTTTTTGTTGCTGGTTAAACTACACACACTGTGTTAAGTATTGAAACATGCGTAAAGTTGGACATGTGTCTTTATCAGCCTCCCTGGCGCACTTCTGCATTTATTTACTACGCGATCTGTGTATAAAAGAAAGCAAATGAAAATCGTAAATCCATTTTACATCATTTGATTATCGAGTGCATTGTCTGCTTTCATTCGGGAAGACGGCGGTCGTCGGCTTCACGTTCACCTTTATATATCTCACACACGTTCGCCCACTCCCCTTAGTGATGGTGCTGGAACAGAGCAAAAAAAAAAAAAAAAAAAAGATGTTCACGCAGCTCAACTTTATCGAGGAGCACCTTCAACTCAAATTTTGTTCAACTGCTGTTCCTCACAGCTTTTCATGGTGTTATCTGACCGTGAAGAGAAGGGAATCTTTGGTACAGGCCTAATTTACATTGATCTGCATATTTAAATGGAGGCGTGGACAGGGATGAGTTCGGCACGTCTACATGTGGCTCAATTCCAAGTTGATTGGGATGTACAAAGGAAAAGTGCTTGGATCCATGCGGACGCACACTTTGATACATCTACATTTTTTTAAGTGTACGACAGTTTCTGGAATTTGGCGTACGCCATGTTTTAGTATGAAATCCACGCAAGTCTTGATACATGAGGCCCCTGGAGAATACAACATCATGATAAAAGGGAGTATTTATTTTACTCACATGTTCACCAGTCATTCACAAGAATTGACTATTTTATAGCAGAAGCTGGTTCAATACCTGACATTAGCAATATACAGTATCATACCAAACTTATTTCTGACCATAGCCCCATTACAATGCAACTGCAGGTATCTTTTTCTAAGCCGAAATTCAATTGGAGATTTAACCCACTCCTTTTGTCAACATCTGGCTTTAAGGAATATATAAAAAACTGTGTGACTTTATAGAAATTAACGACAACGGGGAGGTCTCAGATTCTACTCTCTTAAGAAGCTCTTAAAGCCACAATGAGAGGATTTATTATGGCTTTCGAGTCATCTAAGAAAAAGGAGAAAATGGTTAGCGTTAAAGAAATAGAACAGGAAATCATCCAATTCGAAGAAGCATATAAAGTTTCACTTTCTCAACACGACTATAATAAGATTTTTAAGATTAAAATGTGAATACAATTCATTCCTGGAAGGTGAAATTGGGAGTTTACTACAAAAGAACAAACAAAAACATTTTGAACTAAGTGACAAACCCCAAAAGCTACTCTCCGGACAACTTAAAGGAGAAAGGGCAAAAACTAATATTCACAAATTACAGTCAAATACTGGGCAAACACTTACTGATTTACAAGAAATTAATGAGTTTGAAGAATTTTATACTAACCTTTATATGTCATCTTCCACTGCAACAGAGGAAGACTACTCGCACTTCTTTAATTCTTTGCCATTCTTTGACCAGCCAGCAGTCTCTAGAAAGACCATTCTCTGTGGCTGAGATAGCTGAAACAATCAAGTCTTTTCCTGCAGGTAAATGTCCTGAGCCCGATGGGTTTGGGGCTGAGTTCTACCAGGCATTTCACCATATTTTGACACCTGTACTGCTTAGGATGATCAATGATTCCATAACAAATAAAACATTTCCACCGTCTCTTTATGAGGCCGACATCTGCGTCGTGTTGAAAAAGGGAAAAGATTCCAGCAATCCATTTAACTACAGGTCTATCTCCCTGCTTAACTTTGACCACAAACTGTTTACCAAGGTATTAGCCACTAGATTAAACAAACACATAGAAACAATTATTCATGCAGATCAAGTTGGTTTCACACCGGGCAGGCATTCTTTTTTTTTAATGTGCGACGCTTGATGAGCATTCTGTATTCTGACAAGAGTGACTACAGTGGGTACTAGTTTCATTTGGACGTTTCCCTCACGCACAGCGTGATTCACGCAGTGCGTGAAACTGCAGGTCACATTGTAGCCACTAGGTGGAAGCATCGTACTAAGTAATTCCGCATTTGACCACAACGTAGCTGCAATGAGAGAGTGGTGCTGTTCACAGACCATGTCTACTTCAGCTGCAGCTATGGTCGAGAGAGCAAGAGAGTGAATGGACAGAGGGACCGCAACGCCGCTCAGTCACATCCATGTTGATTTTATTTATTGTATCACAGTGGTTACGTTCAACAGGATCAGTGGTTCTCTATTATATATCTATCTATTTTCTGCAAGTTCTTGTGAACAACCACCTCATAGCCAACGATCGCTTGTTTAAACAGTTTCTAAACTGCGTCGTCCGTGCCAGCAGCCTGGACCCGATGCGACTGGACTCACGAGCGGAGCATTAATACACATCTGTCCACAGCTGCTACACACACAATTTGAAGGGACAGATTAGATGTTGATTTTGTTAACAGTGACTTTGTTTCAGCCAATAGCAGCAGGTTGTTTTAATGGAAAGTAGCCTAGTAGTGGCCGATACAAAGTCGATTGGTTTAATTCATCCATGTTCACATCAAAGGAGGCGTATGTTTTATTGAAAGCGAGGCTGGGTGTGTGATTTTACTGTATCCACTTCATGACTACATTATGAAAACACATGAGTATATATATATTTTCCAGATCAAATCCGTTGTATGGGACAGGCTTTCCTAATTCAGAACAAACCTTATGCTCAGCAAAAATGGAAAATATAGGTCTAATGCAATGGTTCTGTTCTCTCTTCTTCCTCACAGGAGAAATAAGGAGGGAGTGGGAGAGATGCGAGCATCTCCCACCCAGATTGACCAATTGCCCACCCACCCAAAAATAAAAAATAAAATAAATAAATTGGTGGATTCAGCTGTCTCACAGATCATTTGGGTTTACAGTACATTAAAACTAGGCTACAGGTCTCCAAGTCCGCAACCTTTCCTAAATATAGGCTACAATAGGCCTGTGTGTTCGATGGTTTCTGAAGCTTAACTTATTAAAATGAAACAACCTTGATTTCTGAGCATTTAATATGGTCAATAGCGGTCAGTGGTTCTCTATTATATATCTATCTATTTTCTGCAAGTTCTTGTGAACAACCCCCTCCTAGCCGACGATCGCTCGTTTAAACAGTTTCTAAACTGCTTCGTCCGTGCCAGCAGCCTGGACCCGATGCGACTGGACTCACGCGCGGAGCATTTATACACATCTGTCCGCAGCTGCTACACACACAATTTGAAGGGACAGATTAGATGTTGATTTTGTTAACAGTGGCTTTGTTTCAGCCAAGAGCAGCAGGTTGTTTTCAATGAAAAGTAGCCGAGGCTACAGCAATACAAAAAAGCTGATCACAGCCTGAAGCAACAGTGTTGCTGCAAATAAAAGGAGGCTGCTTTTAATTTCTGATTTAATTTCTTTAAATTTACTCAACGTTGCATATAGATTAGAAGATGAGGATGTGTCTGATGCTAGATAAAGGCCTATGGGTTGTTCAGAGTGAATAACACATGGTTTGTTATTACTGATATAAACGCACACAATATACAGTATAATGTTGGAATGGAGAGAGAGAATATCTGTGGAGGTGTCAGTTTGTTGATAATACATTTGGCACACCCAGTCTAAAAAACATGGCTTGAAACACACAGAAAAGCCTGGAAACATGCTGATTCGACTTAGAAAAATATATTTGGTCCAATTTTAACTTTATCCCAGCAAAAGGCCACTCTTTGAACCCTCCCCGACAGCATTTGCGAAAATGCGCTTTTCTCGCCGAATTTTTAAAAACATCGCTTGGAACACAGAAAAAGCTTGGAAACATGCTGATTCGACTTGGAGAAAAATATATTTGGTCCAATTGTAACCTAATCCCAGCAAAGGCCCACTCTTTGAACCCTCCCCGACAGGATATGCGAAAATGCGCTTTTCTCGCCGAGAAACGCATATTTTTAAAAACTTCGCTTGGAACACACAGAAAAGCTTGGAAACATGCTGATTCGACTTAGAGAAATATATTTGGTCCAATTGTAACTTAATCCCAGCAAAAGGCCACTCTTTGAACCCTCCCCGACAGCATTTGCGAAAATGCGCTTTTCTCGCCTAGAAACGCATATTTTTAAAAACATGGCTTGGAACACACAGAAATGCTTGGACACATGCTAATTCGACTCAGAAAAATATATTTGGTCCAATTTTTATTTTATCCCAGCAAAAGGCCACTCTTTGAACCCTCCCCGACAGCATTTGCGAAAATGCGCTTTTTTCGCCGAGAAACGCATATTTTTAAAAACATGGCTTGGAACACACAGAAAAGCTTGAAGACATGCTGATTCGACTTGGAAAAATATATTTGGTCCAATTGTAACCTAATCCCAGCAAAAGCCCACTATTTGAACCCTTCCCGACAGCATTTGCGAAAATGCGCTTTTTTCTCGCGAAACGCATATTTTTAAAAACATGGCTTGGAACACACAGAAAAGCTTGGAAACATGCTGATTCGACTTAGAAAAATATATTTGGTCCAATTGTAACCTAATCCCAGCAAAAGCCCACTTTTTGCACCCTTCCCGACAGCATTTGCGAAAATGCGCTTTTTTCGCCGAGAAACGCATATTTTTAAAAACATGGCTTGGAACACACAGAAAAGCTTGGAAACATGCTGATTCGACTTAGAAAAATATATTTGGTCCAATTGTAACTTAATCCCAGCAAAAGCCCACTCTTTGAACCCTCCCCGACAGGATTTGCGAAAATGCGCTTTTCTCGCCGAGAAACGCATATTTTTAAAAACATGGCTTGGAACACACAGAAAAGGTTGGAAACATGCTAATTCGACTTAGAAAAATATATTTGGTCCAATTGTAACCTAATCCCAGCAAAAGCCCTCTTATTGCACCCTTCCCGACAGCATTTGCGAAAATGCGCTTTTCTCGCCGAGAAACGCATATTTTTAAAAACATGGCTTGGAACACACAGAAAAGCTTGGAAACATGCTGATTCGACTTAGAAAAATATATTTGGTCCATGTAACTTAATCCCAGCAAAAGCCCACTTTTGAACCCTTCCCGACAGCATTTGCGAAAATGCGCTTTTCTCGCCGAGAAACGCATATTTTTAAACATGGCTTGGAACACACAGAAAAGCTTGGAAACATGCTGATTCGACTTAGACAAATATATTTGGTCCAATTGTAACCTTATCCCAGCAAAAGCCCACTCTTTGAACCCTCCCCGACAGCATTTGCGAAAATGCGCTTTTCTCGCCGAGAAACGCATATTTTTAAAAACATGGCTTGGAACACACAGAAAAGCTTGGAAACATGCTGATTCGACTTAGAGAAATATATTTGGTCCAATTGTAAATTAATCCCAGCAAAAGCCCACTCTTTGAACCCTCCCCGACAGCATTTGCGAAAATGCGCTTTTCTCGCCGAGAAACGCATATTTTTAAAAACATGGCTTGGAACACACAGAAAAGCTTGGAAACATGCTGATTCGACTTAGAAAAATATATTTGGTCCAATTGTAACTAATCCCAGCAAAAGCCCACTTTTGAACCCTCCCCGACAGGTCCAATTGTTTGAAAATGCTTTTAGAAAAATATATTTGGTCCCCAGCAAAAGCCCACTTTTGAACCAGCAAAAGAAACCACTTTTTTAAAAACATGGCTTGGAACACACAGAAAAGCTTGGAAATTTGCTGATTCGACTTAGATAAATATATTTGGTCCAATTGTAACCCCCAGCAAAAGCCCACTTTTTGCAAAATTCCCGACAGCATTTGCGAAAATGCGCTTTTCTCGCCGAAAACGCATATTTTTAAAAACATGGCTTGGAACACACAGAAAAGCTTGGAAACATGCTGATTCGAGTTAGAAAAATATATTTGGTCCAATTGTAACTTAATCCCAGCAAAAGCCCACTTTTGAACCCTCCCCGACAGCATTTGCGAAAATGCGCTTTTCTCGCCGAGAAACGCATATTTTTTAAAACATGGCTTGGAACACACAGAAAAGCTTGGAAACATGCTTATTCGACTTAGAAAAATATATTTCGTCCAATTGTACCTTCATCCCAGCAAAAGCCCACACTTCGAACCCCCCCCCACAGCATTTGCGAAAATGCGCTTTTCTCGCCGAGAAACGCATATTTTTAAAAACATGGCTTGGAACACACAGAAAAAACATGCTTGGAAAAATATATTTGGTCCAATTGTAACCTAATCCCAGAAAAGCCCACTTGAAAAATGCTTTCGACTTAGAAAAATATATTTGGTCCAATTGTAACCTAATCCCAGCAAAAGGCCCACTTTTGAACCCTTCCCCCGACAGCATTTGCGAAAATGCGCTTTTCTCGCCGAGAAACGCATATTTTTAAAAACATGGCTTGGAACACACAGAAAAGCTTGGAAACATGCTGATTCGACTTAGAAAAATATATTTGGTCCCATTGTAACCTAATCCCAGCAAAAGCCCACTTTTTGAACCCTTCCCGACAGCATTTGCGAAAATGCGCTTTTCTCGCCGAGAAACGCATATTTTTAAAAACATGGCTTGGAACACACAGAAAAGCTTGGAAACATGCTGATTCGACTTAGAAAAATATATTTGGTCCAATTGTAACCTAATCCCAGCAAAAGGCCACTCTTTGAACCCTCCCCGACAGGATTTGCGAAAATGCGCTTTTCTCGAGAAACGCATATTTTTAAAAACATGGCTTGGAACGCTCAGAAAAGCTTGGAAACATGCTGATTCGACTTAGAAAAATATATTTGGTCCAATTGTAACTTAATCCCAGCAAAAGCCCACTCTTTGAACCCTCCCGACAGCATTTGCGAAAATGCTTTTCTCGCTATTTTTAAAAACATGGCTTGGAACCGAGAAACGCATATTTTTAAAAACATGGCTTGGTGGAACCAAGAAAAGCTTGGAAACATGCTTTCGACTTAAATTTGGTCCAATTGACCCTCCCGACAGCATTTGCGAAAATGCGCTTTTCTCGCCGAAAAATATTTTTAAAAACATGGCTTGGAAACACAGAAAAGCTTGGAAACATGCTGATTCGACTTAGAAAAATATATTTGGTCCAATTGTAACTTAATCCCAGCAAAAGCCCACTCTTTGAACCCTCCCCGACAGCATTTGCGAAAATGCGCTTTTCTCGCCGAGAAACGCATATTTTTAAAACATGGCTTGGAACACAGAGAAAAGCTTGGAAACATGCTGATTCGACTTAGAAAAATATATTTGGTCCAATTGTAACCTAATCCCAGCAAAAGCCCACTATTTGAACCCTCCCCCACAGCATTTGCGAAAATGCGCTTTTCTCGCCGAGAAACGCATATTTTTAAAAACATGGCTTGGAACACACAGAAAAGCTTGGAAACATGCTAATTCGACTTGGAAAAATATATTTTGTCCAATTGTAACCTAATCCCAGCAAAAGCCCACTCTTTGAACCCTCCCGAGCATTTGCGAAAATGCGCTTTTTCGCCGAGAAACGCATATTTTTAAAAACATGGCTTGGAACACACAGAAAAGCTTGGAAACATGCTGATTCGACTTAGAAAAATATATTTGGTCCAATTGTAACTAATCCCAGCAAAAGCCCACTTTTTGAACCCTCCCGACAGCCCACTCCTTTTCTCGAAACGCCCATGGCTTGGAACACAGAAAAGCTTGGAAACATGCTTTCGACTTAGAAAAATATATTTGGTCCAATTGTAACCTAATCCCAAAAAGCCCACTTTTTGAACCCTCCCCCGACAGCATTTGCGAAAATGCGCTTTTCGCCGAGAAACGCATATTTTTAAAAACATGGCTTGGAACACACAGAAAAGCTTGGAAACATGCTGATTCGACTTAGAAACATATATTTGGTCCAATTGTAACCTAATCCCAGCAAAAGCCCACTCTTTGAACCCTCCCCGAAAGCATTTGCGAAAATGCGCTTTTCTCGCCGAGAAACGCATATTTTTAAAAACATGGCTTGGAACACACAGAAAAGCTTGGAAACATGCTGATTCGACTTAAAGAAATATATTTGGTTCAATTGTAACCTAATCCCAGCAAAAGGCCACTCTTTGAACCCTCCCCGACAGCATTTGCGAAAATGCGCTTTTTTCGCCGAGAAACGCATATTTTTAAAAACATGGCTTGGAACACACAGAAAAGCTTGGAAACATGCTGATTCGACTTAGAAAAATATATTTGGTCCAATTGTAACCTAATCCCAGCAAAAGCCCACTCTTTGAACACTCCCGAAAATGACAGCAAACGCATTTTTTAAAAACATGCAACACACAGAAAAGCTGGAAACATGCTGATTAAACAGCTTTTCGAGAAACGCATATTTTTAAAAACATGGCTTGGAACAGAAAAGCTTGGAAACATGCTGATTCGACTTAGAAAAATATATTTGGTCCAATTGTAACTAATCCCAGCAAAAGCCCACTTTTGAACCCTTCCCGACAGAATTTGCGAAAATGCGCTTTTCTCGCCGAGAAACGCATATTTTTAAAAACATGGCTTGGAACACACAGAAAAGCTTGGAAACATGCTGATTCGACTTAGAAAAATATATTTGGTCCCATTGTAACCTAATCCCAGCAAAAGGCCACTCTTTGAACCCTCCCCGACAGGATTTGCGAAAATGCGATTTTCTCGCCGAGAAACGCATATTTTTAAAAACATGGCTTGGAACACAGAGAAGCTTGGAAACATGCTAATTCGACTTACTTAAAAAATATTTGGTCCAATTGTAACTTAATCCCAGCAAAAGCCCACTCTTTGAACCCTCCCCCCAGCATTTGCGAAAATGCGCTTTTCTCGCCGAGAAACGCATATTTTTAAAAACATGGCTTGGAACACACAGAAAAGCTTGGAAACATGCTAATTCGACTTAGAAAAATATATTTGGTCCAATTGTAACCTAATCCCAGCAAAAGCCCACTTTTTGCACCCTTCCCGACAGAAAATTTTTCTCGGAATTTTTAAAAACATGCTGATTCGAACCCACTTGAAATTGGTCCAATTTGGTAACCTAATCCCAGCAAAAGCCCACTTTTGACCAGCATTTGCGAAAATGCCTTTTGCTGATTCGACTTAGAAAAATATATTTGGTCCAATTGTAACTTAATCCCAGCAAAAGCCCACTCTTTGAACCCTCCCCGACAGCATTTGCGAAAATGCGCTTTTCTCGAGAAACGCATATTTTTAAAAACATGGCTTGGAACACACAGAAAAGCTTGGAAACATGCTGATTCGACTTAGAAAAATATATTTGGTCCAATTGTAACTTAAATCCCAGCAAAAGCCCACTCTTTGAACCCTCCCGACAGCATTTGCGAAAATGCGCTTTTTCGCCGAGAAACGCATATTTTTAAAAACATGGCTTGGAACACACAGAAAAGCTTGGAAACATGCTGATTCGACTTAGAAAAATATATTTGGTCCAATTGTAACTTAATCCCAGCAAAAGGCCACTCTTTGAACCCTCCCGACAGCATTTGCGAAAATGCGCTTTTCTCGCCGAGAAACGCATGGCTTGGAACACACAGAAAAGCTTGGACACATGCTGATTCGACTTAGAAAAATATATTTGGTACAATTGTAACCTAATCCCAGCAAAAGCCCACTGTTTGCTCCCTTCCCGAAACGACATTTGCGATTTTTCGCCGAAAACATATTTTTAAAAACTTGGCTTGGAACACACAGAAAAGCTTGGAAACATGCTGATTCGACTTAGAGAAATATATTTGGTCCAATTGTAACTTAATCCCAGCAAAAGGCCACTCTTTGAACCCTCCCCGACAGGATTTGCGAAAATGCGCTTTTCTCGCCGAGAAACGCATATTTTTAAAAACATGGCTTGGAACACACAGAAAAGCTTGGAAACATGCTAATTCGACTTAGAAAAATATATTTGTTCCAATTGTAACATTATCCCAGCAAAAGCCCTCTTTTTGAACCCTCCCCGACAGCATTTGCGAAAATGCGCTTTTCTCGCCGAGAAAACGCATATTTTTAAAAACATGTCTTGGAACAAACATAAAAGCTTGGAAACATGCTGATTCGACTTATCAAAATATATTTGGTCCAATTGTAACTTAATCCCAGCAAAAGCCCACTCTTTGAACCCTCCCGACAGCATTTGCGAAAATGCGCTTTTCTCGCCGAGAAACGCATATTTTTAAAAACATGGCATGGAACACACAGAAAAGCTTGGAAACATGCTGATTCGTCTCAGAAAAATATATTTGGTCCAATTGTAACCTAATCCCAGCAAAAGCCCACTTTTGAACCCTCCCGACAGCATTTGCGAAAATGCGCTTTTCTCGCCGAGAAACGCATATTTTTAAAAACATGGCTTGGAACACACAGAAAAGCTTGGAAACATGCTGATTCGACTTAGAAAAATATATTTGGTCCAATTGTAACTTAATCCCAGCAAAAGCCCACTTTTTGAACCCTCCCGACAGCATTTGCGAAAATGCGCTTTTCTCGCCGAGAAACGCATATTTTTAAAAACATGGCTTGGAACACACAGAAAAGCTTGGAAACATGCTGATTCGACTTAGAAAAATATATTTGGTCCAATTGTAACTTAATCCCAGCAAAAGCCCACTTTTTGCACCCTCCCCGACAGCATTTGCGAAAATGCGCTTTTCTCGCCGAGAAACGCATATTTTTAAAAACATGGCTTGGAACACACAGAAAAGCTTGGAAACATGCTGATTCGACTTAGAGAAATATATTTGGTCCAATTGTAACCTAATCCCAGCAAAAGGCCACTCTTTGAACCCTCCCTGACAAAATTTGCGAAAATGCGCTTTTTTCGCCGAGAAACGCATATTTTTAAAAACATGGCTTGGAACACACAGAAAAGCTTGGAAACATGCTGATTCGACTTAGAAAAATATATTTGGTCCAATTGTAACCTAATCCCAGCAAAAGCCCACTTTTTGCACCCTTCCCGACAGCATTTGCGAAAATGCGCTTTTCTCGCCGAGAAACGCATATTTTTGCAACCATGGCTTGGAACACACAGAAATGCTTGGACACATGCTAATTCGACTCAGAAAAATATATTTGGTCCAATTGTAACCTAATCCCAGCAAAAGGCCACTCTTTGAACCCTCCCCGACAGGATTTGCGAAAATGCGCTTTTCTCGCCGAGAAACGCATATTTTTAAAAACATGGCTTGGAACACACAGAAAAGCTTGGAAACATGCTGATTCGACTTAGAAAAATATATTTGGTCCCATTGTAACCTAATCCCAGCAAAAGCCCACTTTTTGCACCCTGCCCGACAGCATTTGCGAAAATGCGCTTTTTTCGCCGAGAAACGCATATTTTTAAAAACATCGCTTGGAACACACAGAAAAGCTTGGAAACATGCTGATTCGACTTAGAGAAATATATTTGGTACAATTGTAACTTAATCCCAGCAAAAGCCCACTATATGAACCCTCCCCGACAGCATTTGCGAAAATGCGCTTTTCTCGCCGAGAAACGCATATTTTTAAAAACATGGCTTGGAACACACAGAAAAGCTTGGAAACATGCTGATTCGACTTAGAAAAATATATTTGGTCCAATTGTAACCTAATCCCAGCAAAAGCCCACTTTTTGAACCCTTCCCGACAGCATTTGCGAAAATGCGCTTTTCTCGCCGAGAAACGCATATTTTTAAAAACATGGCTTGGAACACACAGAAAAGCTTGGAAACATGCTGATTCGACTTAGAAAAATATATTTGGTCCAATTGTAACTTAATCCCAGCAAAAGGCCACTCTTTGAACCCTCCCCGACAGGATTTGCGAAAATGCGCTTTTCTCGCCGAGAAACGCATATTTTTAAAAACATGGCTTGGAACACACAGAAAAGCTTGGAAACATGCTGATTCGACTTAAAAATATATTTGGTCCAATTGTAACATAATCCCAGCAAAAGCCCACTTTTTGAACCCTCCCGACAGCATTTGCTAAAATGCGCTTTTTCGCCGAGAAACGCATATTTTTAAAAACATCGCTTGGAACACACAGAAAAGCTTGGAAACATGCTGATTCGACTTAGAAAAATATATTTGGTCCAATTGTAACCTAATCCCAGCAAAAGCCCACTTTTTGAACCCTTCCCGACAGCATTTGCGAAAATGCGCTTTTCTCGCCGAGAAACGCATATTTTTAAAAACATGGCTTGGAACACACAGAAAAGCTTGGAAACATGCTGATTCGACTTAGAAAAATATATTTGGTCCAATTGTAACCTAATCCCAGCAAAAGGCCACTCTTTGAACCCTGCCCGACAGCATTTGCGAAAATGCGCTTTTCTCGCCGAGAAACGCATATTTTTAAAAACATGGCTTGGAACACACAGAAAAGCTTGGAAACATGCTGATTCGACTTAGAAAAATATATTTGGTCCAATTGTAACCTAATCCCAGCAAAAGCCCACTTTTTGCACCCTTCCCGACAGCATTTGCGAAAATGCGCTTTTCTCGCCGAGAAACGCATATTTTTAAAAACATGGCTTGGAACACACAGAAAAGCTTGGAAACATGCTGATTCGACTTAGAGAAATATATTTGGTCCAATTGTAACTTAATCCCAGCAAAAGCCCACTTTTTGCCCCCTTCCCGACAGCATTTTCGAAAATGCGCTTTTCTCGCCGAGAAACGCATATTTTTAAAAACATGGCTTGGAACACACAGAAAAGCTTGGAAACATGCTGATTCGACTTAGAGAAATATATTTGGTCCAATTGTAACCTAATCCCAGCAAAAGGCCACTCTTTGAACCCTCCCCGACAGGATTTGCGAAAATGCGCTTTTCTCGCCGAGAAACGCATATTTTTGCAAACATGTCTTGGAACACACAGAAATGCTTGGACACATGCTAATTCGACTCAGAAAAATATATTTGGTCCAATTGTAACTTAATCCCAGCAAAAGCCCACTCTTTGAACCCTCCCCGACAGCATTTGCGAAAATGCGCTTTTTTCTCGCGAGAAACGCATATTTTTAAAAACATGGCTTGGAACACACAGAAAAGCTTGGAAACATGCTGATTCGACTTAGAAAAATATATTTGGTCCAATTGTAACCTAATCCCAGCAAAAGCCCACTTTTTGAACCCTTCCCGACAGCATTTGCGAAAATGCGCTTTTCTCGCCGAGAAACGCATATTTTTAAAAACATGGCTTGGAACAGAAAAGCTTGGAAACATGCTGATTCGACTTAGAAAAATATATTTGGTCCAATTGTAACCTAATCCCAGCAAAAGGCCACTCTTTGAACCCTCCCCGACAGGATTTGCGAAAATGCGCTTTTCTCGCCGAGAAACGCATATTTTTAAAAACATGGCTTGGAACACACAGAAAAGCTTGGAAACATGCTGATTCGACTTAGAAAAATATATTTGGTCCAATTGTAACCTAATCCCAGCAAAAGCCCACTTTTTGCACCCTTCCCGACAGCATTTGCGAAAATGCGCTTTTCTCGCCGAGAAACGCATATTTTTAAAAACATGGCTTGGAACACACAGAAAAGCTTGGAAACATGCTGATTCGACTTAGAAAAATATATTTGGTCCAATTGTAACCTAATCCCAGCAAAAGCCCACTATTGAACCCTCCCGACAGCATTTGCGAAAATGCGCTTTTCTCGCCGAGAAACGCATATTTTTTTCTCGCCGAAAAAACATGGCTTGGAACACACAGAAAAGCTTGGAAACATGCTGATTCGACTTAGAAAAATATATTTGGTCCAATTGTAACCTAATCCCAGCAAAAGGCCACTCTTTGAACCCTCCCCGACAGCATTTGCGAAAATGCGCTTTTCTCGCCGAGAAACGCATATTTTTAAAAACATGGCTTGGAACACACAGAAAAGCTTGGAAACATGCTGATTCGACTTAGAAAAATATATTTGGTCCCATTGTAATCAATACCAGCAAAAGCCCACTTTTTGCACCCTTCCCAAAAGCCCACTTTTTGAACCCTCCCCGACAGCATTTGCGAAAATGCGCTTTTTTCGCCGAGAAACGCATATTTTTAAAAACATGGCTTGGAACACACAGAAAAGCTTGGAAACATGCTGATTCGACTTAGAAAAATATATTTGGTCCAATTGTAACCTAATCCCAGCAAAAGCCCACTCTTTGCACCCTCCCCGACAGCATTTGCGAAAATGCGCTTTTCTCGCCGAGAAACGCATATTTTTAAAAACATGGCTTTGAAAACACAGAAAAGCTTGGAAACATGCTGATTCGACTTAGAAAAATATATTTGGTCCAATTGTAACTTAATCCCAGCAAAAGCCCACTCTTTGAACCCTCCCCGACAGCATTTGCGAAAATGCGCTTTTCTCGCCGAGAAACGCATATTTTTAAAAACATGGCTTGGAACACACAGAAATGCTTGGAAACATGCTAATTCGACTTAGAAAAATATATTTGGTCCAATTGTAACTTAATCCCAGCAAAAGCCCACTCTTTGAACCCTCCCCGACAGCATTTGCGAAAATGCGCTTTTCTCGCCGAGAAACGCATATTTTTAAAAACATGGCTTGGAACACACAGAAAAGCTTGGAAACATGCTGATTCGACTTAGAAAAATATATTTGGTCCAATTGTAACCTAATCCCAGCAAAAGCCCACTGTTTGAACCCTACCCGACAGCATTTGCGAAAATGCGCTTTTCCCTTCCCGACAGCGAGAAACGCATATTTTTAAAAACATGGCTTGGAACGCACAGAAAAGGTTGGAAACATGCTGATTCGACTTAGAAAAATATATTTGGTCCCATTGTAACCTAATCCCAGCAAAAGCCCACTTTTTGCACCCTTCCCGACAGCATTTGCGAAAATGCGCTTTTCTCGCCGAGAAACGCATATTTTTAAAAACATGGCTTGGAACACACAGAAAAGCTTGGAAACATGCTGATTCGACTTAGAAAAATATATTTGGTCCAATTGTAACCTAATCCCAGCAAAAGGCCACTCTTTGAACCCTCCCCGACAGGATTTGCGAAAATGCGCTTTTCTCGCCGAGAAACGCATATTTTTAAAAACATGGCTTGGAACACACAGAAAAGCTTGGAAACATGCTAATTCGACTTAGAAAAATATATCTGGTCCAATTGTAACCTAATCCCAGCAAAAGCCCACTTTTTGCACCCTTCCCGACAGCATTTGCGAAAATGCGCTTTTCTCGCCGAGAAACGCATATTTTTAAAAACATGGCTTGGAACACACAGAAAAGCTTGGAAACATGCTGATTCGACTTAGAAAAATATATTTGGTCCAATTGTAACTTAATCCCAGCAAAAGCCCACTCTTTGCACCCTCCTCGACAGCATTTGCGAAAATGCGCTTTTCTCGCCGAGAAACGCATATTTTTAAAAACATGGCTTGGAACACACAGAAAAGCTTGGAAACATGCTGATTCGACTTAGAAAAATATATTTGGTCCAATTGTAACTTAATCGCAGCAAAAGCCCACTTTATGCACCCTTCCCGACAGCATTTGCGAAAATGCGCTTTTCTCGCCGAGAAACGCATATTTTTGCAACCATGGCTTGGAACACACAGAAAAGCTTGGAAACATGCTGATTCGACTTAGAAAAATATATTTGGTCCAATTGTAACTTAATCCCAGCAAAAGCCCACTCTTTGAACCCTCCCCGACAGCATTTGCGAAAATGCGCTTTTCTCGCCGAGAAACGCATATTTTTAAAAACATGGCTTGGAACACACAGAAAAGCTTGGAAACATGCTGATTCGACTTAGAGAAATATATTTGGTCCAATTGTAACTTAATCCCAGCAAAAGCCGACTTTTTGAACCCTCCCCGACAGCATTTGCGAAAATGCGCTTTTCTCGCCGAGAAACGCATATTTTTAAAAACATGGCTTGGAACACACAGAAAAGCTTGGAAACATGCTGATTCGACTTAGAAAAATATATTTGGTCCAATTGTAACCTAATCCCAGCAAAAGGCCACTCTTTGAACCCTCCCCGACAGGATTTGCGAAAATGCGCTTTTCTCGCCGAGAAACGCATATTTTTAAAAACATGGCTTGGAACACACAGAAAAGCTTGGAAACATGCTGATTCGACTTAGAAAAATATATTTGGTCCAATTGTAACCTAATCCCAGCAAAAGCCCACTTTTTGCACCCTCCCCAGCATTTGCGAAAATGCGCTTTTTCGCCGAGAAACGCATATTTTTAAAAACATGGCTGGAACACACACAGCAAAGCTTGGAAACATGCTGATTCGACTTAGAAAAATATATTTGGTCCAATTGTAACTTAATCCCAGCAAAAGCCCACTTTTTGAACCCTACCCGACAGCATTTGCGAAAATGCGCTTTTCTCGCCGAGAAACGCATATTTTTAAAAACATGGCTTGGAACACACAGAAAAGCTTGGAAACATGCTGATTCGACTTAGAAAAATATATTTGGTCCAATTGTAACTTAATCCCAGCAAGAGCCCACTCTTTGAACCCTCACAGTCAGCATTTGCGAAAATGCGCTTTTCTCGCCGAGAAACGCATATTTTTTAAAAACATCGCTTGGAACACACAGAAAAGCTTGGAAACATGCTGATTCGACTTAGAAAAATATATTTGGTCCAATTGTAACCTAATCCCAGCAAAAGGCCACTCTTTGAACCCTCCCCGACAGCATTTGCGAAAATGCGCTTTTCTCGCCGAGAAACGCATATTTTTAAAAACATGGCTTGGAACACACAGAAAAGCTTGGAAACATGCTGATTCGACTTAGAAAAATATATTTGGTCCAATTGTAACCTAATCCCAGCAAAAGCCCACTTTTTGCACCCTTCCCGACAGCATTTGCGAAAATGCGCTTTTCTCGCCGAGAAACGCATATTTTTAAAAACATGGCTTGGAACACACAGAAAAGCTTGGAAACATGCTGATTCGACTTAGAAAAATATATTTGGTCCAATTGTAACCTAATCCCAGCAAAAGGCCACTCTTTGAACCCTCCCCGACAGCATTTGCGAAAATGCGCTTTTTTCGCCGAGAAAACCATATTTTTAAAAACATGGCTTGGAACACACAGAAAAGCTTGGAAACATGCTGATTCGACTTAGAAAAATATTTGGTCCAATTGTAACTTAATCCCAGCAAAAAAGGCCACTCTTTGAACCCTCCCCGACAGGATTTGCGAAAATGCGCTTTTCTCGCCGAGAAACGCATATTTTTAAAAACATGGCTTGGAACACACAGAAAAGCTTGGAAACATGCTGATTCGACTTAGAGAAATATATTTGGTCCAATTGTAACCTAATCCCAGCAAAAGGCCACTCTTTGAACCCTCCCCGACAGGATTTGCGAAAATGCGCTTTTCTCGCCGAGAAACGCATATTTTTAAAAACATCGCTTGGAACACACAGAAAAGCTTGGAAACATGCTGATTCGACTTAGAAAAATATATTTGGTCCAATTGTAACCTAATCCCAGCAAAAGCCCACTTTTTGCACCCTTCCCGACAGCATTTGCGAAAATGCGCTTTTCTCGCCGAGAAACGCATATTTTTAAAAACATGGCTTGGAACACACAGAAAAGCTTGGAAACATGCTGATTCGACTTAGAAAAATATATTTGGTCCAATTGTAACCTAATCCCAGCAAAAGGCCACTCTTTGAACCCTCCCCGACAGCATTTGCGAAAATGCGCTTTTGTCGCCGAGAAACGCATATTTTTAAAAACATGGCTTGGAACACACAGAAAAAAAAGCTGGAAACATGCTAATTCGACTTAGAAAAATATATTTGGTCCAATTGTAACCTAATCCCAGCAAAAGCCCACATTTTGCACCCTTCCCGACAGCATTTGCGAAAATGCGCTTTTCTCTCGAGAAACGCATATTTTTAAAAACATGGCTTGGAACACACAGAAAAGCTTGGAAACATGCTGATTCGACTCAGAAAAATATATTTGGTCCAATTGTAACTTAATCCCAGCAAAAGCCCACTCTTTGAACCCTCCCCGACAGCATTTGCGAAAATGCGCTTTTCTCGCCGAGAAACGCATATTTTTAAAAACATGGCTTGGAACACACAGAAAAGCTTGGAAACATGCTAATTCGACTTAGAAAAATATATTTGGTCCAATTGTAACTTAATCCCAGCAAAAGGCCCACTCTTTGAACCCTCCCGACAGCATTTGCGAAAATGCGCTTTTCTCGCCGAGAAACGCATATTTTTAAAAACATGGCTTGGAACACACAGAAAAGCTTGGAAACATGCTGATTCGACTTAGAGAAATATATTTGGTCCAATTGTAACCTAATACCAGCAAAAGGCCACTCTTTGAACCCTCCCCGACAGGATTTGCGAAAATGCGCTTTTCTCGAGAAACGCATATTTTTAAAAACTTCGCTTGGAACACACAGAAAAGCTTGGAAACATGCTGATTCGACTTAGAAAAATATATTTGGTCCAATTGTAACCTAATCCCAGCAAAAGCCCACTTTTTGCACCCTTCCCGACAGCATTTGCGAAAATGCGCTTTTCTCGCCGAGAAACGCATATTTTTTTAAAAACATCGCTTGGAACACACAGAAAAGCTTGGAAACATGCTGATTCGACTTAGAAAAATATATTTGGTCCCATTGTAACCCAATCCCAGCAAAAGCCCACTTTTTGCACCCTTCCCGACAGCATTTGCGAAAATGCGCTTTTTTCGCCGAGAAACGCATATTTTTTTAAAACATGGCTTGGAACACACAGAAAAGCTTGGAAACATGCTGATTCGACTTAGAAAAATATATTTGGTCCAATTGTAACCTAATCCCAGCAAAAGCCCACTCTTTGAACCCTCCCCGACAGCATTTGCGAAAATGCGCTTTTCTCGCCGAGAAACGCATATTTTTAAAAACATGGCTTGGAACACACAGAAAAGCTTGGAAACATGCTGATTCGACTTAGAAAAATATATTTGGTCCAATTGTAACCGAATCCCAGCAAAAGCCCACTGTTTGAACCTTCCCCTCCAGCATTTGCGAAAATGCGCTTTTCTCGCCGAGAAACGCATATTTTTAAAAACATGGCTTGGAACACACAGAAAAGCTTGGAAACATGCTAATTCGACTTAGAAAAATATATATGGTCCAATTGTAACCTTTAATCCCAGCAAAAGCCCACTTTTTGAACCCTCCCCGACAGCATTTGCGAAAAAAATGCGCTTTTTTGAACCCTCCCGAGAAACGCATATTTTTTTATACATGGCTTGGAACACACAGAAAAGCTTGGAAACATGCTGATTCGACTTAGAAAAATATATTTGGTCCAATTGTAACCTAATCCCAGCCAAAGGCCACTCTTTGAACCCTCCCCGACAGCATTTGCGAAAATGCGCTTTTTTCGCCGAGAAACGCATATTTTTAAAAACTTCGCTTGGAACACACAGAAAAGCTTGGAAACATGCTGATTCGACTTAGAAAAATATATTTGGTCCAATTGTAACCTAATCCCAGCAAAAGCCCACACTTTGCACCCTCCCGACAGCATTTGCGAAAATGCGCTTTTCTCGCCGAGAAACGCATATTTTTAAAAACATGGCTTGGAACACACAGAAAAGCTTGGAAACATGCTGATTCGACTTAGAAAAATATATTTGGTCCCATTGTAACCTAATCCCAGCAAAAGCCCACTTTTGAACCCTCCCGACAGCATTTGCGAAAATGCGCTTTTCTCGCCGAGAAACGCATATTTTTAAAAACATGGCTTGGAACACACAGAAAAGCTTGGAAACATGCTGATTCGACTTAGAAAAATATATTTGGTCCAATTGTAACCTAATCCCAGCAAAAGCCCACTTTTTGAACCCTCCCCGACAGCATTTGCGAAAATGCGCTTTTCTCGCCGAGAAACGCATATTTTTAAAAACATGGCTTGGAACACACAGAAAAGCTTGGAAACATGCTGATTCGACTTAGAAAAATATATTTGGTCCAATTGTAACTAATCCCAGCAAAAGGCCCACTTTTTGCACCCTCCCGACAGCATTTGCGAAAATGCGCTTTTCTCGCCGAGAAACGCATATTTTTAAAAACATGGCTTGGAACACACAGAAAAGCTTGGAAACATGCTGATTCGACTTAGAAAAATATATTTGGTCCAATTGTAACCTAATCCCAGCAAAAGCCCACTTTTTGAACCCTCCCCGACAGCATTTGCGAAAATTCTCTTTTCTCGCCGAGAAAAATATTTTTAAAAAGCAAAAGCATGGCTTGGAAAATGCACATATTTTTAAAAACATGGCTTGGAACGCACAGAAAAGCTTGGAAACATGCTGATTCGACTTAGAAAAATATATATGGTCCAATTGTAACCTAATCCCAGCAAAAGCCCACTATTTGAACCCTCCCCGACAGCATTTGCGAAAATGCGCTTTTCTCGCCGAGAAACGCATATTTTTAAAAACATGGCTTGGAACACACAGAAAAGCTTGGAAACATGCTGATTCGACTTAGAAAAATATATTTGGTCCAATTGTAACCTAATCCCAGCAAAAGCCCACTTTTTGCACCCTTCCCGACAGCATTTGCGAAAATGCGCTTTTCTCGCCGAGAAACGCATATTTTTAAAAACATGGCTTGGAACACACAGAAAAGCTTGGAAACATGCTGATTCGACTTAGAAAAATATATTTGGTCCAATTGTAACTTAATCCCAGCAAAAGCCCACTCTTTGAACCCTCCCCGACAGCATTTGCGAAAATGCGCTTTTCTCGCCGAGAAACGCATATTTTTAAAAACATGGCTTGGAACACACAGAAAAGCTTGGAAACATGCTGATTCGACTTAGAAAAATATATTTGGTCCAATTGTAACCTAATCCCAGCAAAAGCCCACTTTTGAACCCTCCCCAGGATTTGCGAAAATGCGCTTTTCTCGCCGAGAAACGCATATTTTTAAAAACATGGCTTGGAACACACAGAAAAGCTTGGAAACATGCTGATTCGACTTAGAAAAATATATTTGGTCCAATTGTAACTTAATCCCAGCAAAAGGCCACTCTTTGAACCCTCCCCGACAGCATTTGCGAAAATGCGCTTTTCTCGCCGAGAAACGCATATTTTTAAAAACATGGCTTGGAACACACAGAAAAGCTTGGAAACATGCTGATTCGACTTAGAGAAATATATTTGGTCCAATTGTAACCTAATCCCAGCAAAAGCCCACTTTTTGCACCCTTCCCGACAGCATTTGCGAAAATGCGCTTTTCTCGCCGAGAAACGCATATTTTTAAAAACATGGCTTGGAACACACAGAAAAGCTTGGAAACATGCTGATTCGACTTAGAGAAATATATTTGGTCCAATTGTAACCTAATACCAGCAAAAGGCCACTCTTTGAACCCTCCCCGACAGGATTTGCGAAAATGCGCTTTTCTCGCCGAGAAACGCATATTTTTTAAAAACATCGCTTGGAACACACAGAAAAGCTTGGAAACATGCTGATTCGACTTAGAAAAATATATTTGGTCCCATTGTAACCTAATCCCAGCAAAAGCCCACTTTTTGCACCCTTCCCGACAGCATTTGCGAAAATGCGCTTTTTTCGCCGAGAAACGCATATTTTTAAAAACATCGCTTGGAACACACAGAAAAGCTTGGAAACATGCTGATTCGACTTAGAAAAATATATTTGGTCCAATTGTAACCTAATCCCAGCAAAAGCCCACTTTTTGCACCCTTCCCGACAGCATTTGCGAAAATGCGCTTTTCTCGAGAAACGCATATTTTTAAAAACATGGCTTAGGAACACACAGAAAAGCTTGGAAATATGCTGATTCGACTTGGAAAAATATATTTGGTCCAATTGTAACCTAATCCCAGCAAAAGCCCACTTTTTGCACCCTTCCCGACAGCATTTGCGAAAATGCGCTTTTCTCGCCGAGAAACGCATATTTTTAAAAACATGGCTTGGAACACACAGAAAAGCTAAGAAACATGCTGATTCGACTTAGAAAAATATATTTGGTCCAATTGTAACCTAATCCCAGCAAAAGGCCACTCTTTGAACCCTTCCCGACAGCATTTGCGAAAATGCGCTTTTTTCGCCGAGAAAAATGCGCGCAGAAACGCATATTTTTAAAAACATGGCTTGGAACACACAGAAAAGCTTGTAACCATGCTGATTCGACTTAGAAACATATATTTGGTCCAATTGTAACTTAATCCCTGCAAAAGGCCATTCTTTGAACCCACCCCGACAGCATTTGCGAAAATGCGCTTTTCTCGCCGAGAAACGCATATTTTTAAAAACATCGCTTGGAACACACAGAAAAGCTTGGAAATATGCTGATTCGACTTGGAAAAATATATTTGGTCCAATTGTAACCTAATCCCAGCAAAAGCCCACTTTTTGCACCCTTCCCGACAGCATTTGCGAAAATGCGCTTTTCTCGCCGAGAAACGCATATTTTTAAAAACATGGCTTGGAACACACAGAAAAGCTTGTAACCATGCTGATTCGACTTAGAAACATATATTTGGTCCAATTGTAACTTAATCCCTGCAAAAGGCCATTCTTTGAACCCACCCCGACAGCATTTGCGAAAATGCGCTTTTCTCGCCGAGAAACGCATATTTTTAAAAACATGGCTTGGAACACACAGAAAAGCTTGGAAACATGCTGATTCGACTTAGAAAAATATATTTGGTCCAATTGTAACCTAATCCCAGCAAAAGCCCACTTTTGCACCCTCCTCGACAGCATTTGCGAAAATGCGCTTTTCTCGCCGAGAAACGCATATTTTTAAAAACATGGCTTGGAACACACAGAAAAGTTTGGAAACATGCTGATTCGACTTAGAAAAATATATTTGGTCCAATTGTAACTTAATACCAGCCAAAGCCCACTCTTTGAACCCTCCCCGACAGTATTTGCGAAAATGCGCTTTTCTCGCCGAGAAACGCATATTTTTAAAAACATCGCTTGGAACACACAGAAAAGCTTGGAACCATGCTGATTCGACTTACAAAAATATATTTGGTCCAATTGTAACCTAATCCCAGCAAAAGCCCACTCTTTGAACCCTCCCGACAGCATTTGCGAAAATGCGCTTTTCTCGCCGAGAAACGCATATTTTTAAAAACATGGCTTGGAACACACAGAAAAGCTTTGAAACATGCTGATTCGACTTAGAAAAATATATTTGGTCCAATTGTAACCTAATCCCAGCAAAAGCCCACTTTTTTGAAAAATGCGCTTTTTCCGACATTTTTAAAAACATTTTGGAACACACAAAAAGCTTGGAAACATGCTAATTCGACTTAGAAAAATATATCTGGTCTCATTGTAACCTAATCCCAGCAAAAGCCCACTTTTGAACCCTCCCCGACAGCATTTTTTTCTCGCCGAAAACATATTTTTTAAAAACATCGCTTGGAACACACAGAAAAGCTTGGAAACATGCTGATTCGACTTAGAAAAATATATTTGGTCCAATTGTAACCTAATCCCAGCAAAAGCCCACTTTTTGCACCCTTCCCGACAGCATTTGCGAAAATGCGCTTTTTTCGCCGAGAAACGCATATTTTTAAAAACATCGCTTGGAACACACAGAAAAGCTTGGAAACATGCTGATTCGACTTAGAAAAATATATTTGGTCCAATTGTAACCTAATCCCAGCAAAAGGCCACTCTTTGAACCCTCCCCGACAGGATTTGCGAAAATGCGCTTTTCTCGCCGAGAAACGCATATTTTTAAAAACATGGCTTGGAACACACAGAAAAGCTTGGAAACATGCTGATTCGACTTAGAGAAATATATTTGGTCCAATTGTAACCTAATCCCAGCAAAAGGCCACTCTTTGAACCCTCCCCGACAGGATTTGCGAAAATGCGCTTTTCTCGCCGAGAAACGCATATTTTTAAAAACATGGCTTGGAACACACAGAAAAGCTTGGAAACATGCTGATTCGACTTAGAAAAATATATTTGGTCCCATTGTAACCTAATCCCAGCAAAAGCCCACTTTTTGCACCCTTCCCGACAGCATTTGCGAAAATGCGCTTTTCTCGCCGAGAAACGCATATTTTTAAAAACATGGCTTGGAACACACAGAAAAGCTTGGAAACATGCTGATTCGACTTAGAGAAATATATTTGGTCCAATTGTAACCTAATCCCAGCAAAAGGCCACTTTTTGCACCCTTCCCGACAGCATTTGCGAAAATGCGCTTTTCTCGCCGAGAAACGCATATTTTTAAAAACATGGCTTGGAACACACAGAAAAGCTTGGAAACATGCTGATTCGACTTAGAAAAATATATTTGGTCCCATTGTAACCTAATCCCAGCAAAAGCCCACTTTTTGCACCCTCCCCGAAATGATTTGCGAAAATGCGCTTTTTTCGCCGAGAAACGCATATTTTTGCAACCATGGCTTGGAACACACAGAAAAGCTTGGAAACATGCTGATTCGACTTAGAAAAATATATTTGGTCCAATTGTAACCTAATCCCAGCAAAAGCCCACTTTTTGCACCCTTCCCGACAGCATTTGCGAAAATGCGCTTTTCTCGCCGAGAAACGCATATTTTTAAAAACATGGCTTGGAACACACAGAAAAGCTTGGAAACATGCTGATTCGACTTAGAAAAATATATTTGGTCCAATTGTAACCTAATCCCAGCAAAAGCCCACTTTTGAACCCTCCCGACAGCATTTGCGAAAATGCGCTTTTCTCGCCGAGAAACGCATATTTTTAAAAACATGGCTTGGAACACACAGAAAAGCTTGGAAACATGCTGATTCGACTTAGAGAAATATATTTGGTCCAATTGTAACCTAATCCCAGCAAAAGCCCACTCTTTGAACCCTCCCGACAGCAGTTGCGAAAATGCGCTTTTCTCGCCGAGAAACGCATATTTTTAAAAACATGGCTTGGAACACACAGAAAAGCTTGGAAACATGCTGATTCGACTTAGAAAATTATATTTGGTCCAATTGTAACCTAATCCCAGCAAAAGCCCACTTTTTGAACCCTGCCCGACAGCAGTTGCGAAAAAATGCGCTTTTCTCGCCGAGAAACGCATATTTTTAAAAACATGGCTTGGAACACACAGAAAAGCTTGGAAACATGCTGATTCGACTTAGAAAAATATATTTGGTCCAATTGTAACTAATCCCAGCAAAAGCCCACTCTTTGAACCCTCCCCGACAGCATTTGCGAAAATGCGCTTTTCTCGCCGAGAAACGCATATTTTTAAAAACATGGCTTGGAACACACAGAAAAGCTTGGAAACATGCTGATTCGACTTAGAAAAATATATTTGGTCCAATTGTAACCTAATCCCAGCAAAAGCCCACTTTTGAACCCTCCCCGACAGCATTTGCGAAAATGCGCTTTTCTCGCCGAGAAACGCATATTTTTAAAAACATGGCTTGGAACACACAGAAAAGCTTGGAAACATGCTGATTCGACTTAGAAAAATATATTTGGTCCAATTGTAACCTAATCCCAGCCAAAGGCCACTCTTTGAACCCTCCCGACAGCATTTGCGAAAATGCGCTTTTCTCGCCGAGAAACGCATATTTTTAAAAACATGGCTTAGAACACACAGAAAAGCTTGGAAACATGCTGATTCGTCTTAGAGAAATATATTTGGTCCAATTGTAACTTAATCCCAGCAAAAGCCCACTTTTGAACCCTCCCCGACAGCATTTGCGAAAATGCGCTTTTCTCCGAGAAACGCATATTTTTAAAAACATGGCTTGGAACACACAGAAAAGCTTGGAAACATGCTGATTCGACTTAGAAAAATATATTTGGTCCAATTGTAACCTAATCCCAGCAAAAGCCCACTCTTTGAACCCTCCCGACAGCATTTGCGAAAATGCGCTTTTCTCGCCGAGAAACGCATATTTTTTGCAAACATGGCTTGGAACACACAGAAAAGCTTGGAAAAAGCTTGGAAATGCTGATTCGACTTGGAAAAATATATTTGGTCCAATTGTAACCTAATCCAAGCAAAAGGCCACTCTTTGAACCCTCGCCGACAGGATTTGCGAAAATGCGCTTTTCTCGCCGAGAAACGCACATTTTTAAAAACATGGCTTGGAACACACAGAAATGCTTGGAAACATGCTGATTCGACTTAGAAAAATATATTTGGTCCAATTGTAACCTAATCCCAGCAAAAGCCCACTGTTTGAACCCTACCCGACAGCATTTGCGAAAATGCGCTTTTCTCGCCGAGAAACGCATATTTTTAAAAACATGGCTTGGAACACACAGAAAAGCTTGGAAACATGCTGATTCGACTTAGAAAAATATATTTGGTCCAATTGTAACTTAATCCCAGCAAAAGGCCACTCTTTGAACCCTCCCCGACAGGATTTGCGAAAATGCGCTTTTCTCGCCGAGAAACGCATATTTTTAAAAACATGGCTTGGAACACACAGAAAAGCTTGGAAACATTCTTATTCGACTTAGAAAAATATATTTGGTCCAATTGTAACTTAATCCCAGCAAAAGCCCACTCTTTGAACCCTCCCCGACAGCATTTGCGAAAATGCGCTTTTCTCGCCGAGAAACGCATATTTTTAAAAACATGGCTTGGAACACACAGAAAAGCTTGGAAACATGCTGATTCGACTTAGAAAAATATATTTGGTCCAATTGTAACCTAATCCCAGCAAAAGCCCACTTTTTGCACCCTTCCCGACAGCATTTGCGAAAATGCGCTTTTTTCGCCGAGAAACGCATATTTTTAAAAACATGGCTTGGAACACACAGAAAAGCTTGGAAACATGCTGATTCGACTTAGAAAAATATATTTGGTCCAATTGTAACCTAATCCCAGCAAAAGGCCACTCTTTGAACCCTCCCCGACAGGATTTGCGAAAATGCGCTTTTCTCGCCGAGAAACGCATATTTTTAAAAACATGGCTTGGAACACACAGAAAAGCTTGGAAACATGCTGAAACATGCTGATTCGACTTAGAAAAATATATTTGGTCCCATTGTAACCTAATCCCAGCAAAAGCCCACTTTTTGCACCCTACCCGACAGCATTTGCGAAAATGCGCTTTTCTCGCCGAGAAACGCATATTTTTAAAAACATGGCTTGGAACACACAGAAAAGCTTGGAAACATGCTGATTCGACTTAGAAAAATATATTTGGTCCAATTGTAACCTAATCCCAGCAAAAGCCCACTTTTTGAACCCTCCCCGACAGCATTTGCGAAAATGCGCTTTTCTCGCCGAGAAACGCATATTTTTAAAAACATGGCTTGGAACACACAGAAAAGCTTGGAAACATGCTGATTCGACTCAGAAAAATATATTTGGTCCAATTGTAACTTAATCCCAGCAAAAGCCCACCTTTTTGCACCCTCCCCGACAGGATTTGCGAAAATGCGCTTTTCTCGCCGAGAAACGCATATTTTTAAAAACATGGCTTGGAACACACAGAAAAGCTTGGAAACATGCTGATTCGACTAGAAAAATATATTTGGTCCCATTGTAACCGAATCCCAGCAAAAGGCCACTCATTGACCCCTCCCCGACAGCATTTGCGAAAATGCGCTTTTCTCGCCGAGAAACGCATATTTTTAAAAACATGGCTTGGAACACACAGAAAAGCTTGGAAACATGCTGATTCGACATAGAAAAATATTTGGTCCAATTGTAACATAATCCCATCAAAAGCCCACTTTTTGAACCCTCCCCGACAGCATTTGCGAAAATGCGCTTTTCCCGACAGCATCGAAAATGCGCTTTTCGAGAAACGCATATTTTTAAAAACATGGCTTGGAACACACAGAAAAGCTTGGAAACATGCTGATTCGACTTAGAGAAATATATTTGGTCCAATTGTAACCTAATCCCAGCAAAAGCCCACTTTTGAACCCTCCCGACAGCATTTGCGAAAATGCGCTTTTCTCGAGAAAACGCATATTTTTAAAAACATGGCTTGGAACACACAGAAAAGCTTGGAAACATGCTGATTCGACTTAGAAAAATATATTTGGTCCAATTGTAACCTAATCCCAGCAAAAGCCCACTCTTTGAACCCTCCCCGACAGCATTTGCGAAAATGCGCTTTTCTCGCCGAGAAACGCATATTTTTAAAAACATGGCTTTGATCACACAGAAAAGCTTGGAAACATGCTGATTCGACTTAGAAAAAAAAATATTTGGTCCAATTGTAACTTAATCCCGGCAAAAGCCCACTCTTTGCACCCTCCCCGACAGCATTTGCGAAAATGCGCTTTTTTCGCCGAGAAACGCATATTTTTAAAAACATGGCTTGGAACACACAGAAAAGCTTGGAAACATGCTGATTCGACTTAGAATATTATATTTGGTCCAATTGTAACTTAATCCCAGCAAAAGCCCACTTTTGAACCCTCCCCCAGACAGCATTTGCGAAAATGCGCTTTTCTCGCCGAGAAACGCATATTTTTAAAAACATGGCTTGGAACACACAAAAGAAAAAAAATGCTGATGCTGACTTAGAAAAATGTTTGGTCCAATTGTAACCTAATCCCAGCAAAAGCCCACTTTTGAACCCTTCCCGACAGCATTTGCGAAAATGCGCTTTTTTCGCCGAGAAACGCATATTTTTAAAAACATGGCTTGGAACACACAGAAAAGCTTGGAAACATGCTGATTCGACTTAGAGAAATATATTTGGTCCAATTGTAACCTAATCCCAGCAAAAGGCCACTCTTTGAACCCTCCCCGACAGGATTTGCGAAAATGCGCTTTTCTCGCCGAGAAACGCATATTTTTAAAAACATGGCTTGGAACACACAGAAAAGCTTGGAAACATGCTGATTCGACTTAGAAAAATATATTTGGTCCAATTGTAACCTAATCCCAGCAAAAGCCCACTTTTTGCACCCTTCCCGACAGCATTTGCGAAAATGCGCTTTTTTCGCCGAGAAACGCATATTTTTAAAAACATGGCTTGGAACACACAGAAAAGCTTGGAAACATGCTGATTCGACTTAGAAAAATATATTTGGTCCAATTGTAACCTAATCCCAGCAAAAGCAAAAGCCCACTTTTGAACCCTCCCCGACAGCATTTGCGAAAATGCGCTTTTCTCGCCGAGAAACGCATATTTTTAATATAATGGCTTGGAACACACAGAAAAGCTTGTAAACATGGTGATTCGACTTACAAAAATATATTTGGTCCAATTGTAACTTAATCCCAGCAAAAGGCCCACTCTTTGAACCCTCCCCGACAGCATTTGCGAAAATACGCTTTTTTCGCTGAGAAACGCATATTTTTAAAAACATCGCTTGGAACACACAGAAAAGCTTGGAAATATGCTGATTCGACTTGGAAAAATATATTTGGTCCAATTGTAACCTAATCCCAGCAAAAGCCCACTTTTTGAACCCTTCCCGACAGCATTTGCGAAAATGCGCTTTTCTCAGCATTTGCGAGAAACGCATATTTTTAAAAACATGGCTTGGAACACACAGAAAAGCTTGGAAACATGCTGATTCGACTTAGAGAAATATATTTGGTCCAATTGTAACCTAATCCCAGCAAAAGGCCACCTAATCCCAGCAAAAGGCCACTCTTTGAACCCTCCCCGACAGGATTTGCGAAAATGCGCTTTTCTCGCCGAGAAACGCACATTTTTAAAAACATGGCTTGGAACGCACAGAAAAGCTTGGAAACATGCTAATTCGACTTAGAAAAATATATTTGGTCCAATTGTAACCGAATCCCAGCAAAAGCCCACTTTTTGCACCCTTCCCGACAGCATTTGCGAAAATGCGCTTTTTTCGCCGAGAAACGCATATTTTTAAAAACATGGCTTGGAACACACAGAAAAGCTTGGAAACATGCTGATTCGACTTAGAGAAATATATTTGGTCCAATTGTAACGTAATCCCAGCAAAAGGCCACTCTTTGAACCCTCCCCGACAGGATTTGCGAAAATGCGCTTTTCTCGCCGAGAAACGCATATTTTTAAAAACATGGCTTGGAACACACAGAAAAGCTTGGAAACAAGATGATTCGACTTGGAAAAAGATATTTGGTCCAATTGTAACTTAATCCCGCAAAAGCCCACTCTTTGAACCCTCCCCCCGAGCATTTGCGAAAATGCGCTTTTCTCGCCGAGAAACGCATATTTTTAAAAACATGGCTTGGAACACACAGAAAAGCTTGGAAACATGCTGATTCGACTTAGAAAAATATATTTGGTCCAATTGTAACCTAATCCCAGCAAAAGCCCACTTTTTGCACCCTTCCCGACAGCATTTTCGAAAATGCGCTTTTCTCGCCGAGAAACGCATATTTTTAAAAACATGGCTTGGAACACACAGAAAAGCTTGGAAACATGCTGATTCGACTTAGAAAAATATATTTGGTCCCATTGTAACCTAATCCCAGCAAAAGCCCACTTTTTGCACCCTCCCCGACAGCATTTGCGAAAATGCGCTTTTTTCGCCGAGAAACGCATATTTTTAAAAACATGGCTTGGAACACACAGAAAAGCTTGGAAACATGCTGATTCGACTTAGAAAAATATATTTGGTCCCATTGTAACCTAATACTAGCAAAAGCCCACTCTTTGAACCCTCCCCGACAGACAGATTTGCGAAAATGCGCTTTTCTCGCCGATTTTTTGCCCCCGACAAACACAGAAAAGCGCATTTTTCGACTTAGAAAAATATATTTGGTCCAATTGTAACTTTATCCCAATCAAAAAGCCCACTTTTTGCACCCTCCCGACAGCATTTGCGAAAATGCTTTTTTTCGCCGATATTTTTTTTAAAACATGTCTTGGAACACACAGAAAAGCTTGGAAACATGCTGATTCGACTTACAAAAATATATTTGGTCCAATTGTAACCTAATCCCAGCAAAAGCCCACTCTTTGAACCCTCCCCGACAGCATTTGCGAAAATGCGCTTTTCTCGCCGAGAAACGCATATTTTTAAAAACATGGCTTGGAACACACAGAAAAGCTTGGAAACATGCTGATTCGACTTAGAAACATATATTTGGTCCAATTGTAACTTAATCCCAGCAAAAGCCCACTTTTTGCACCCTTTTCGACAGCATTTGCGAAAAGGCGCTTTTCTCGCCGAGAAACGCATATTTTTAAAAACATGGCTTGGAACACACAGAAAAGCTTGGAAACATGCTGATTCGACTTAGAAAAATATATTTGGTCCATTGTAACCTACTCCCAGCAAATGCACACTATTTGAACCCTTCCCGACAGCATTTGCGAAAATGCGCTTTTCTCGCCGAGAAACGCATATTTTTAAAAACATGGCTTGGAACACACAGAAAAGCTTGGAAACATGCTGATTCGACTTAGAAAAATATATCTGGTCACATTGTAACCTAATCCCAGCAAAAGCCCACTCTTTGAACCCTTCCCGACAGCATTTTCGAAAATGCGCTTTTCTCGCCGAGAAACGCATATTTTTAAAAACATGGCTTGGAACACACAGAAAAGCTTGGAAACATGCTGATTCGACTTAGAAAAATATATTTGGTCCAATTGTAACCTAATCCCAGCAAAAGCCCACTTTTGAACCCTCCCCGACAGCATTTGCGAAAATGCGCTTTTCTCGCCGAGAAACGCATATTTTTAAAAACATGGCTTGGAACACACAGAAAAGCTTGGAAACATGCTGATTCGACTTAGAAAAATATATTTGGTCCAATTGTAACCTAATCCCAGCAAAAGCCCACTCTTTGAACCCTACCCGACAGCATTTGCGAAAATGCGCTTTTCTCGCCGAGAAACGCATATTTTTAAAAACATGGCTTGGAACACACAGAAAAGCTTGGAAACATGCTGATTCGACTTAGAAAAATATATTTGGTCCAATTGTAACCTAATCCCAGCAAAAGCCCACTTTTTGCACCCTTCCCGACAGCATTTGCGAAAATGCGCTTTTTTCGCCGAGAAACGCATATTTTTAAAAACATCGCTTGGAACACACAGAAAAGCTTGGAAACATGCTGATTCGACTTAGAAAAATATATTTGGTCCAATTGTAACCTAATCCCAGCAAAAGGCCACTCTTTGAACCCTCCCCGACAGGATTTGCGAAAATGCGCTTTTCTCGCCGAGAAACGCATATTTTTAAAAACATGGCTTGGAACACACAGAAAAGCTTGGAAACATGCTGATTCGACTTAGAGAAAAATATTTGGTCCAATTGTAACCTAATCCCAGCAAAAGCCCACTCTTTGAACCCTCCCCGACAGCATTTGCGAAAATGCGCTTTTCTCGCCGAGAAACGCATATTTTTAAAAACATGGCTTGGAACACACAGAAAAGCTTGGAAACATGCTGATTCGACTTAGAGAAATATATTTGGTCCAATTGTAACTTAATCCCAGCAAAAGCCCACTAATCCCAGCAAAAAATGCGCCCACTTTTTGAAAACATGGCTTCCCTTGAAACAGCTATTTGACTTAGAAAATATATTTGCCAATTGTTTTCCCAGCAAAAGCCCACTTTTGAACCCTCCCGACAGCATTTGCGAAAATGCGCTTTTCGCCGAGAAACGCATATTTTTAAAAACATGGCTTGGAACACACAGAAAAGCTTGGAAACATGCTGATTCGACTTAGAAAAATATATTTGGTCCAATTGTAACCTAATCCCAGCAAAAGCCCACTTTTTGCACCCTTCCCGACAGCATTTGCGAAAATGCGCTTTTTTCGCCGAGAAACGCATATTTTTAAAAACATCGCTTGGAACACACAGAAAAGCTTGAAAACATGCTGATTCGACTTAGAGAAATATATTTGGTCCAATTGTAACTTAATCCCAGCAAAAGCCCACTCTTTGAACCCTCCCCGACAGCATTTGCGAAAATGCGCTTTTCTCGCCGAGAAACGCATATTTTTAAAAACATGGCTTGGAACACACAGAAAAGCTTGGAAACATGCTGATTCGACTTAGAGAAATATATTTGGTCCAATTGTAACCTAATCCCAGCAAAAGGCCACTCTTTGAACCCTCCCCGACAGGATTTGCGAAAATGCGTTTTTCTCGCCGAGAAACGCATATTTTTAAAAACATGGCTTGGAACACACAGAAAAGCTTGGAAACATGCTGATTCGACTTAGAAAAATATATTTGGTCCAATTGTAACCTAATCCCAGCAAAAGCCCACTTTTTGAACCCTCCCCGACAGCATTTGCGAAAATGCGCTTTTCTCGCCGAGAAACGCATATTTTTAAAAACATGGCTTGGAACACACAGAAAAGCTTGGAAACATGCTAATTCGACTTAGAAAAATATATTTGGTCCAATTGTAACCTAATCCCAGCAAAAGCCCACTCTTTGAACCCTGCCCGACAGCATTTGCGAAAATGCGCTTTTCTCGCCGAGAAACGCATATTTTTAAAAACATGGCTTGGAACACACAGAAAAGCTTGGAAACATGCTGATTCGACTTAGAAAAATATATTTGGTCCAATTGTAACCTAATCCCAGCAAAAGCCCACTTTTTGAACCCTCCCCGACAGCATTTGCGAAAATGCGCTTTTCTCGCCGAGAAACGCATATTTTTAAAAACATGGCTTGGAACACACAGAAAAGCTTGGAAACATGCTGATTCGACTTAGAAAAATATATTTGGTCCAATTGTAACCTAATCCCAGCAAAAGCCCACTTTTTGAACCCTCCCCGACAGCATTTGCGAAAATGCGCTTTTCTCGCCGAGAAACGCATATTTTTAAAAACATGGCTTGGAACACACAGAAAAGCTTGGAAACATGCTGATTCGATTCGACTTAGAAAAATATATTTGGTCCAATTGTAACCTAATCCCAGCAAAAGCCCACTTTTTGCACCCTTCCCGACAGCATTTGCGAAAATGCGCTTTTTTCGCCGAGAAACGCATATTTTTAAAAACATCGCTTGGAACACACAGAAAAGCTTGGAAACATGCTGATTCGACTTAGAAAAATATATTTGGTCCAATTGTAACCTAATCCCAGCAAAAGCCCACTTTTTGAACCCTTCCCGACAGCATTTGCGAAAATGCGCTTTTCTCGCCGAGAAACGCATATTTTTAAAAACATGGCTTGGAACACACAGAAAAGCTTGGAAACATGCTGATTCGACTTAGAAAAATATATTTGGTCCAATTGTAACCTAATCCCAGCAAAAGCCCACTTTTTGCACCCTTCCCGACAGCATTTGCGAAAATGCGCTTTTCTCGCCGAGAAACGCATATTTTTAAAAACATGGCTTGGAACACACAGAAAAGCTTGGAAACATGCTGATTCGACTTAGAAAAATATATTTGGTCCAATTGTAACCTAATCCCAGCAAAAGCCCACTTTTTGAACCCTCCCGACAGCATTTGCGAAAATGCGCTTTTCTCGCCGAGAAACGCATATTTTTAAAAACATGGCTTGGAACACACAGAAAAGCTTGGAAACATGCTGATTCGACTTAGAAAAATATATTTGGTCCAATTGTAACCTAATCCCAGCAAAAGCCCACTTTTTGCACCCTACCCGACAGCATTTGCGAAAATGCGCTTTTCTCGCCGAGAAACGCATATTTTTAAAAACATGGCTTGGAACACACAGAAAAGCTTGGAAACATGCTGATTCGACTTAGAAAAATATATTTGGTCCAATTGTAACCTAATCCCAGCAAAAGCCCACTCTTTGAACCCTCCCCGACAGCATTTGCGAAAATGCGCTTTTCTCGCCGAGAAACGCATATTTATGAAAACATGGCTTGGAACACACAGAAAAGGTTGGAAACATGCTAATTCGACTTAAAAAATATATTTGGTCCAATTGTAACTTAATCCCTGCAAAAGGCCATTCTTTGAACCCTCCCCGACAGTATTTGCGAAAATGCGCTTTTCTCGCCGAGAAACGCATATTTTTAAAAACATGGCTTGGAACACACAGAAAAGCTTGGAAACATGCTGATTCGACTTAGAAAAATATATTTGGTCCAATTGTAACCTAATCCCAGCAAAAGCCCACTTTTTGCACCCTCCCCAGTATTTGCGAAAATGCGCTTTTCTCGCCGAGAAACGCATATTTTTAAAAACATCGCTTGGAACACACAGAAAAGCTTGGAAACATGCTGATTCGACTTAGAAAAATATATTTGGTCCAATTGTAACCTAATCCCAGCAAAAGCCCACTATTTGAACCCTACCCGACAGCATTTGCGAAAATGCGCTTTTCTCGCCGAGAAACGCATATTTTTAAAAACATGGCTTGGAACACACAGAAAAGCTTGGAAACATGCTGATTCGACTTAAAAAAAATATATTTGGTCCAATTGTAACTAATCCCAGCAAAAGCCCACTCTTTGAACCCTCCCCGACAGCATTTTCGAAAATGCGCTTTTCTCGCCGAGAAACGCATATTTTTAAAAACATGGCTTGGAACACACAGAAAAGCTTGGAAACATGCTGATTCGACTTAGAAAAATATATTTGGTCCCATTGTAACCTAATCCCAGCAAAAGCCCACTTTTTGCACCCTCCCCGAAATGATTTGCGAAAATGCGCTTTTCTCGCCGAGAAACGCATATTTTTAAAAACATGGCTTGGAACACACAGAAAAGCTTGGAAACATGCTGATTCGACTTAGAAAAATATATTTGGTCCCATTGTAACCTAATCCCAGCAAAAGCCCACTTTTTGCACCCTCCCCGAAATGATTTGCGAAAATGCGCTTTTTTCGCCGAGAAACGCATATTTTTGCAACCATGGCTTGGAACACACAGAAATGCTTGAAAACATATTAATTCGACTTAGAAAAATATATTTTGTCCAATTGTAACTTAATCCCAGCAAAAGCCCACTCTTTGAACCCTCCCCGACAGCATTTGCGAAAATGCGCTTTTTTCGCCGAGAAACGCATATTTTTAAAAAGATGGCTTGGAACACACAGAAAAGCTTGGAAATATGCTGATTCGACTTGGAAAAATATATTTGGTCCAAGTGTAACCTAATCCCAGCAGAAGCCCACTTTTTGAACCCTCCCCGACAGCATTTGCGAAAATGCGCTTTTCTCGCCGAGAAACGCATATTTTTAAAAACATGGCTTGGAACACACAGAAAAGCTTGGAAACATGCTGATTCGACTTAGAAAAATATATTTGGTCCAATTGTAACCTAATCCCAGCAAAAGCCCACTGTTTGAACCCTACCCGACAGCATTTGCGAAAATGCGCTTTTCTCGCCGAGAAACGCATATTTTTAAAAACATGGCTTGGAACACACAGAAAAGCTTGGAAACATGCTGATTCGACTTAGAGAAATATATTTGGTCCAATTGTAACCTAATCCCAGCAAAAGCCCACTCTTTGAACCCTCCCCGACAGCATTTGCGAAAATGCGCTTTTCTCGCCGAGAAACGCATATTTTTAAAAACATCGCTTGGAACACACAGAAAAGCTTGGAAACATGCTGATTCGACTTAGAAAAATATATTTGGTCCAATTGTAACCTAATCCCAGCAAAAGCCCACTTTTGAACCCCTCCCGACAGCATTTGCGAAAATGCGCTTTTTCGCCGAGAAACGCATATTTTTAAAAACATGGCTTGGAACACACAGAAAAGCTTGGAAACATGCTGATTCGACATAGAAAAATATATTTGGTCCAATTGTAACCTAATCCCAGCAAAAGCCCACTTTTTGAACCCTCCCCGACAGCATTTGCGAAAATGCGCTTTTCTCGCCGAGAAACGCATATTTTTAAAAACATGGCTTGGAACACACAGAAAAGCTTGGAAACATGCTGATTCGACTTAGAAAATATATTTGGTCCAATTGTAACCTAATCCCAGCAAAAGCCCACTTTTGAACCCTCCCCGACAGCATTTGCGAAAATGCGCTTTTCTCGCCGAGAAACGCATATTTTTAAAAACATGGCTTGGAACACACAGAAAAGCTTGGAAACATGCTGATTCGACTTAGAAAAATATATTTGGTCCAATTGTAACCTAATCCCAGCAAAAGCCCACTTTTTGAACCCTGCCCGACAGCATTTGCGAAAATGCGCTTTTTTCGCCGAGAAACGCATATTTTTAAAAACATGGCTTGGAACACACAGAAAAGCTTGGAAACATGCTGATTCGACTTAGATCAATATATTTGGTCCAATTGTAACCTAATCCCAGCAAAAAAAGCCCACTTTTGAACCCTCCCCGACAGCATTTGCGAAAATGCGCTTTTCTCGCCGAGAAACGCATATTTTTAAAAACATGGCTTGGAACACACAGAAAAGCTTGGAAACATGCTGATTCGACTTAGAAAAATATATTTGGTCCAATTGTAACCTAATCCCAGCAAAAGCCCACTATTTGAACCCTGCCCGACAGCATTTGCGAAAATGCGCTTTTCTCGCCGAGAAACGCATATTTTTAAAAACATGGCTTGGAACACACAGAAAAGCTTGGAAACATGCTGATTCGACTTAGAGAAATATATTTGGTCCAATTGTAACCTAATCCCAGCAAAAGGCCACTCTTTGAACCCTCCCCGACAGCATTTGCGAAAATGCGCTTTTCTCGCCGAGAAACGCATATTTTTAAAAACATGGCTTGGAACACACAGAAAAGCTTGGAAACATGCTGATTCGACTTAGAAAAATATATTTGGTCCAATTGTAACCTAATCCCAGCAAAAGCCCACTTTTTGAACCCTCCCCGACAGCATTTGCGAAAATGCGCTTTTCTCGCCGAGAAACGCATATTTTTAAAAACATGGCTTGGAACACACAGAAAAGCTTGGAAACATGCTGATTCGACTTAGAAAAATATATTTGGTCCAATTGTAACCTAATCCCAGCAAAAGCCCACTTTTTGCACCCTTCCCGACAGCATTTGCGAAAATGCGCTTTTCTCGCCGAGAAACGCATATTTTTAAAAACATGGCTTGGAACACACAGAAAAGCTTGGAAACATGCTGATTCGACTTAGAAAAATATATTTGGTCCAATTGTAACCTAATCCCAGCAAAAGGCCACTATTTGAACCCTCCCCGACAGCATTTGCGAAAATGCGCTTTTCTCGCCGAGAAACGCATATTTTTAAAAACATGGCTTGGAACACACAGAAAAGCTTGGAAACATGCTGATTCGACTTAGAAAAATATATTTGGTCCAATTGTAACCTAATCCCAGCAAAAGGCCACTCTTTGAACCCTCCCCGACAGGATTTGCGAAAATGCGCTTTTCTCGCCGAGAAACGCATATTTTTAAAAACATGGCTTGGAACACACAGAAAAGCTTGGAAACATGCTGATTCGACTTAGAAAAATATATTTGGTCCAATTGTAACCTAATCCCAGCAAAAGCCCACTTTTTGAACCCTTCCCGACAGCATTTTCGAAAATGCGCTTTTCTCGCCGAGAAACGCATATTTTTAAAAACATGGCTTGGAACACACAGAAAAGCTTGGAAACATGCTGATTCGACTTAGAAAAATATATTTGGTCCAATTGTAACCTAATCCCAGCAAAAGCCCACTTTTTGCACCCTTCCCGACAGCATTTGCGAAAATGCGCTTTTCTCGCCGAGAAACGCATATTTTTAAAAACATGGCTTGGAACACACAGAAAAGCTTGGAAACATGCTGATTCGACTTAGAAAAATATATTTGGTCCAATTGTAACCTAATCCCAGCAAAAGCCCACTTTTTGAACCCTCCCCGACAGCATTTGCGAAAATGCGCTTTTCTCGCCGAGAAACGCATATTTTTAAAAACATGGCTTGGAACACACAGAAAAGCTTGGAAACATGCTGATTCGACTTAGAAAAATATATTTGGTCCAATTGTAACCTAATCCCAGCAAAAGCCCACTTTTGATCCCCGACAGGATTTGGAAAATGCGCTTTTCTCGCCGAGAAACGCATATTTTTAAAAACATGGCTTGGAACACACAGAGAAAAGCTTGGAAACATGCTGACTCGACTTAGAAAAATATATTTGGTCCAATTGTAACCTAATCCCAGCAAAAGCCCACTTTTGAACCCTCCCCGACAGCATTTGCGAAAATGCGCTTTTCTCGCCGAGAAACGCATATTTTTAAAAACATGGCTTGGAACACACAGAAAAGCTTGGAAACATGCGGATTCGACTTAGAAAAATATATTTGGTCCAATTGTAACCTAATCCCAGCAAAAGCCCACTTTTGCACCCTTCCCGACAGCATTTGCGAAAATGCGCTTTTCTCGCCGAGAAACGCATATTTTTAAAAACATGGCTTGGAACACACAGAAAAGCTTGGAAACATGCTGATTCGACTTAGAAAAATATATTTGGTCCAATTGTGACCTAATCCCAGCAAAAGCCCACTGTTTTGAACCCTCCCGACAGCATTTTCGAAACTGCGCTTTTTTCGCCGAGAAACGCATATTTTTAAAAACATGGCTTGGAACACACAGAAAAGCTTGGAAACATGCTGATTCGACTTAGAAAAATATATTTGGTCCAATTGTAACCTAATCCCAGCAAAAGCCCACTATTTGAACCCTACCCGACAGCATTTGCGAAAATGCGCTTTTCTCGCCGAGAAACGCATATTTTTAAAAACATGGCTTGGAACACACAGAAAAGCTTGGAAACATGCTGATTCGACTTAGAGAAATATATTTGGTCCAATTGTAACCTAATCCCAGCAAAAGGCCACTCTTTGAACCCTCCCCGACAGGATTTGCGAAAATGCGCTTTTCTCGCCGAGAAACGCATATTTTTAAAAACTTCGCTTGGAACACAGAAAAGCTTGGAAACATGCTGATTCGACTTAGAAAAATATATTTGGTCCAATTGTAACCTAATCCCAGCAAAAGCCCACTTTTTGCACCCTTCCCGACAGCATTTGCGAAAATGCGCTTTTTTCGCCGAGAAACGCATATTTTTAAAAACATCGCTTGGAACACACAGAAAAGCTTGGAAACATGCTGATTCGACTTAGAAAAATATATTTGGTCCAATTGTAACCTAATCCCAGCAAAAGCCCACTTTTTGCACCCTTCCCGACAGCATTTGCGAAAATGCGCTTTTCTCGCCGAGAAACGCATATTTTTAAAAACATGGCTTGGAACACACAGAAAAGCTTGGAAACATGCTGATTCGACTTAGAGAAATATATTTGGTCCAATTGTAACCTAATCCCAGCAAAAGGCCACTCTTTGAACCCTCCCCGACAGCATTTGCGAAAATGCGTTTTTCTCGCCGAGAAACGCATATTTTTAAAAACATGGCTTGGAACACACAGAAAAGCTTGGAAACATGCTGATTCGACTTAGAGAAATATATTTGGTCCAATTGTAACCTAATCCCAGCAAAAGGCCACTCTTTGAACCCTCCCCGACAGCATTTGCGAAAATGCGCTTTTTTCGCCGAGAAACGCATATTTTTAAAAACATGGCTTGGAACACACAGAAAAGCTTGGAAACATGCTGATTCGACTTAGAAAAATATATTTGGTCCAATTGTAACCTAATCCCAGCAAAAGCCCACTTTTTGCACCCTTCCCGACAGCATTTGCGAAAATGCGCTTTTCTCGCCGAGAAACGCATATTTTTAAAAACATGGCTTGGAACACACAGAAAAGCTTGGAAACATGCTGATTCGACTTAGAGAAATATATTTGGTCCAATTGTAACCTAATCCCAGCAAAAGGCCACTCTTTGAACCCTCCCCGACAGGATTTGCGAAAATGCGCTTTTCTCGCCGAGAAACGCATATTTTTAAAAACATGGCTTGGAACGCACAGAAAAGGTTGGAAACATGCTAATTCGACTTAGAAAAATATATCTG
>JARUPV020000203.1:0-32380 GCA_030347415.2 Decapterus maruadsi | reverse complement strand
CAGCTGAGCTCCAGCAAAGTCCCAGCAGCTGGAGTGACCCCCTCCTTTTCCTGGGTGTGACTAGTTTTTACTGGAACTCCACCCATTCGATGAAATACATGACATGACCAGGAGATGGCGCTTCTCTCACAGAATACAGTACATATCGCCAGAGGTGGCATTTAAAGCACTGCCTCTGGCGGTGAGTGGAAAGTCACATAAGTCATAGAACCACAAGTACATGTTTGATTTAAGAAGTGAAATTATAACAGACCTAGCTACTGGAGATGCCGTGGCCACTGTTTAATCGGGAAATAAACTGTTGTAAACTTGTAGCTAATAATAAATACTGTCAATTTTTTTAAATCACAATTTATTTACTGTGAATATATACATTTAAAGAGGAAAAACTAAGGGAGTGATGAAAGCCTTTTGGAAGATGTTTGCAGTTGCAAGTATTCAGTGCATGCCTTTGACTAGGGAATTAGCATCATTGCGAAAATGCGTTGCCCGCACTCATTGCAAACATTGTCCTTTGTTCGCACTAATGGGCCATCTATTGGTCACCTATTGTCACACAAATCATGCAATCCTGCAATGCAGCTGGCTGTTCAACTTTGAACATCATTTGTGTTTGTCGTCAGAGCTTAAATCATTCGACCAAATATAATTGGTCAAATTTTAACTTTATCCCAGCAAAAGCCCACTCTTTGAACCCTCCCCGACAGGATTTGCGAAAATGCGCTTTTCTCGCCGAGAAACGCATATTTTTGCAAACATGGCTTGCAACACACAGAAAAGCTTGGAAACATATTAATTCGACTTAGAAAAATATATTTATTCAAATTTTGCCTTTATCCCAGCAAAAGCCCACTCTTTGAACCCTCCCCGACAAAATTTGCGAAAATGCGCTTTTCTCGCCGAGAAACGCATATTTTTGCAAACATGGCTTGGAACACAGAGAAAAGCTTGGAAACATGCTGATTCGACTTAGAAAAATATATTTGGTCCAATTTTAACTTAATCCCAGCAAAAGCCCACTCTTTGAACCCTCCCCGACAGGATTTACGAAAATGCGCTTTTCTCGCCGAGAAACGCATATTTTTAAAAACATGGCTTGGAACGCACAGAAAAGGTTGGAAACATGCTGATTCGACTCAGAAAAATATATTTGGTCAAATTTTAACTTTATCCCAGCAAAGGCCCACTCTTTGAACCCTCCCCGACAGGATTTACGAAAATGCGCTTTTCTCGCCGAGAAACGCATATTTTTAAAAACATGGCTTGGAACACACAGAAAAGCTTGGAAACATGCTGATTCGACTCAGAAAAATATATTTGGTCAAATTTTAACTTTATCCCAGCAAAGGCCCACTCTTTGAACCCTCCCCGACAGGATTTTAGAAAAACATGGCGAAAATGCGCTTTTCGCCGAGAAAAATATATTTGGTCATATTTTTGCAAACATGTCTTGGAACACACAGAAAAGCTTGGAAACATGCTAATTCGTCTTGGAAAAATATATTTGGTCCAATTTTAACTTAATCCCAGCAAAAGCCCACTCTTTGAACCCTCCCCGACAGGATTTACGAAAATGCGCTTTTCTCGCCGAGAAACGCATATTTTTAAAAACATGGCTTGGAACACACAGAAAAGCTTGGAAACATGCTAATTCGTCTTGGAAAAATATATTTGGTCCAATTTTAACTTAATCCCAGCAAAAGCCCACTCTTTGAACCCTCCCCGACAGGATTTGCGAAAATGCGCTTTTCTCGCCGAGAAACGCATATTTTTGCAAACATGTCTTGGAACACACAGAAAAGCTTGGAAACATGCTAATTCGTCTTGGAAAAATATATTTGGTCCAATTTTAACTTAATCCCAGCAAAAGGCCACTCTTTGAACCCTCCCCGACAGGATTTGCGAAAATGCGCTTTTCTCGCCGAGAAACGCATATTTTTAAAAACATGGCTTGGAACGCACAGAAAAGGTTGGAAACATGCTAATTCGTCTTGGAAAAATATATTTGGTCCAATTTTAACTTAATCCCAGCAAAAGCCCACTCTTTGAACCCTCCCCGACAGGATTGGCGAAAATGCGCTTTTCTCGCCGAGAAACGCATATTTTTAAAAACATGGCTTGGAACACACAGAAAAGCTTGGAAACATGCTAATTCGACTTGGAAAAATATATTTGGTCCAATTTTAACTTAATCCCAGCAAAAGCCCACTCTTTGAACCCTCCCCGACAGGATTTGCGAAAATGCGCTTTTCTCGCCGAGAAACGCATATTTTTAAAAACATGGCTTGGAACGCACAGAAAAGGTTGGAAACATGCTGATTCGACTCAGAAAAATATATTTGGTCCAATTTTAACTTAATCCCAGCAAAAGCCCACTCTTTGAACCCTCCCCGACAGGATTTGCGAAAATGCGCTTTTCTCGCCGAGAAACGCATATTTTTGCAAACATGGCTTGGAACACACAGAAAAGCTTGGAAACATGCTAATTCGTCTTGGAAAAATATATTTGGTCCAATTTTAACTTAATCCCAGCAAAAGCCCACTCTTTGAACCCTCCCCGACAGGATTTACGAAAATGCGCTTTTCTCGCCGAGAAACGCATATTTTTGCAAACATGTCTTGGAACACACAGAAAAGCTTGGAAACATGCTAATTCGTCTTGGAAAAATATATTTGGTCCAATTTTAACTTAATCCCAGCAAAAGCCCACTCTTTGAACCCTCCCCGACAGGATTTGCGAAAATGCGCTTTTCTCGCCGAGAAACGCATATTTTTAAAAACATGTCTTGGAACACACAGAAAAGCTTGGAAACATGCTAATTCGTCTTGGAAAAATATATTTGGTCCAATTTTAACTTAATCCCAGCAAAAGCCCACTCTTTGAACCCTCCCCGACAGGATTTGCGAAAATGCGCTTTTCTCGCCGAGAAACGCATATTTTTGCAAACATGTCTTGGAACACACAGAAAAGCTTGGAAACATGCTAATTCGTCTTGGAAAAATATATTTGGTCCAATTTTAACTTAATCCCAGCAAAAGCCCACTCTTTGAACCCTCCCCGACAGGATTGGCGAAAATGCGCTTTTCTCGCCGAGAAACGCATATTTTTAAAAACATGGCTTGGAACGCACAGAAAAGGTTGGAAACATGCTAATTCGTCTTGGAAAAATATATTTGGTCAAATTTTAACTTTATCCCAGCAAAGGACCACTCTTTGAACCCTCCCCGACAGGATTTGCGAAAATGCGCTTTTCTCGCGAGAAACGCATATTTTTGCAAACATGGCTTGGAACACATAGAAAAGCTTGGAAACATGCCAATTCGACTTGGAAAAATATATTTGGTCCAATTTTAACTTTATCCCAGCAAAAGCCCACTCTTTGAACCCTCCCCGACAGGATTTGCGAAAATGCGCTTTTCTCGCCGAGAAACGCATATTTTTGCAAACATGTCTTGGAACACACAGAAAAGCTTGGAAACATGCTAATTCGACTTGGAAAAATATATTTGGTCCAATTTTAACTTAATCCCAGCAAACGCCCACTCTTTGAACCCTCCCCGACAGGATTTGCGAAAATGCGCTTTTCTCGCCGAGAAACGCATATTTTTAAAAACATGGCTTGGAACACACAGAAAAGCTTGGAAACATGCTGATTCGACTTGGAAAAATATATTTGGTCCAATTTTGCCTTTATCCCAGCAAAAGCCCACTCTTTGAACCCTCCCCGACAGGATTTGCGAAAATGCGCTTTTCTCGCCGAGAAACGCATATTTTTAAAAACATGGCTTGGAACGCACAGAAAAGGTTGGAAACATGCTGATTCGACTTGGAAAAATATATTTGGTCAAATTTTAACTTTATCCCAGCAAAGGACCACTCTTTGAACCCTCCCCGACAGGATTTGCGAAAATGCGCTTTTCTCGCCGAGAAACGCATATTTTTAAAAACATGGCTTGGAACGCACAGAAAAGGTTGGAAACATGCTGATTCGACTCAGAAAAATATATTTGGTCCAATTTTAACTTAATCCCAGCAAAAGCCCACTCTTTGAACCCTCCCCGACAGGATTTACGAAAATGCGCTTTTCTCGCCGAGAAACGCATATTTTTAAAAACATGGCTTGGAACGCACAGAAAAGGTTGGAAACATGCTGATTCGACTCAGAAAAATATATTTGGTCAAATTTTAACTTTATCCCAGCAAAGGACCACTCTTTGAACCCTCCCCGACAGGATTTACGAAAATGCGCTTTTCTCGCCGAGAAACGCATATTTTTAAAAACATGTCTTGGAACACACAGAAAAGCTTGGAAACATGCTAATTCGTCTTGGAAAAATATATTTGGTCCAATTTTAACTTAATCCCAGCAAAAGCCCACTCTTTGAACCCTCCCCGACAGGATTTACGAAAATGCGCTTTTCTCGCCGAGAAACGCATATTTTTAAAAACATGTCTTGGAACACACAGAAAAGGTTGGAAACATGCTAATTCGTCTTGGAAAAATATATTTGGTCCAATTTTAACTTAATCCCAGCAAAGGACCACTCTTTGAACCCTCCCCGACAGGATTTGCGAAAATGCGCTTTTCTCGCCGAGAAACGCATATTTTTGCAAACATGTCTTGGAACACACAGAAAAGGTTGGAAACATGCTAATTCGTCTTGGAAAAATATATTTGGTCCAATTTTAACTTAATCCCAGCAAAAGCCCACTCTTTGAACCCTCCCCGACAGGATTTGCGAAAATGCGCTTTTCTCGCCGAGAAACGCATATTTTTAAAAACATGGCTTGGAACACACAGAAAAGGTTGGAAACATGCTAATTCGACTTGGAAAAATATATTTGGTCCAATTTTAACTTAATCCCAGCAAAAGCCCACTCTTTGAACCCTCCCCGACAGGATTTGCGAAAATGCTTTTCTTGGAAACATGCCGAGAAACGCATATTTTCCCGCAAAACATATTTTTAAAAACATGGCTTGGAACGCACAGAAAAGGTTGGAAACATGCTGATTCGACTCAGAAAAATATATTTGGTCAAATTTTAACTTTATCCCAGCAATGGCCCACTCTTTGAACCCTCCCCGACAGGATTTGCGAAAATGCGCTTTTCTCGCCGAGAAACGCATATTTTTGCAAACATGGCTTGGAACACACAGAAAAGCTTGGAAACATGCTGATTCGACTTGGAAAAATATATTTGGTCCAATTTTTACTTTATCCCAGCAAAAGCCCACTCTTTGAACCCTCCCCGACAGGATTTGCGAAAATGCGCTTTTCTCGCCGAGAAACGCATATTTTTGCAAACATGTCTTGGAACACACAGAAAAGCTTGGAAACATGCTAATTCGACTTGGAAAAATATATTTGGTCCAATTTTAACTTAATCCCAGCAAACGCCCACTCTTTGAACCCTCCCCGACAGGATTTGCGAAAATGCGCTTTTCTCGCCGAGAAACGCATATTTTTAAAAACATGGCTTGGAACGCACAGAAAAGGTTGGAAACATGCTGATTCGACTCAGAAAAATATATTTGGTCCAATTTTAACTTAATACCAGCAAAAGGCCACTCTTTGAACCCTCCCCGACAGGATTTGCGAAAATGCGCTTTTCTCGCCGAGAAACGCATATTTTTAAAAACATGGCTTGGAACGCACAGAAAAGGTTGGAAACATGCTGATTCGACTCAGAAAAATATATTTGGTCCAATTTTAACTTAATCCCAGCAAAAGCCCACTCTTTGAACCCTCCCCGACAGGATTTGCGAAAATGCGCTTTTCTCGCCGAGAAACGCATATTTTTAAAAACATGGCTTGGAACGCACAGAAAAGGTTGGAAACATGCTGATTCGACTCAGAAAAATATATTTGGTCATTTTTTAACTTTATCCCAGCAAAGGACCACTCTTTGAACCCTCCCCGACAGGATTTGCGAAAATGCGCTTTTCTCGCCGAGAAACGCATATTTTTGCAAACATGGCTTGCAACACACAGAAAAGCTTGGAAACATATTAATTCGACTTAGAAAAATATATTTATTCAAATTTTGCCTTTATCCCAGCAAAAGCCCACTCTTTGAACCCTCCCCGACAAAATTTGCGAAAATGCGCTTTTCTCGCCGAGAAACGCATATTTTTGCAAACATGTCTTGGAACACACAGAAAAGCTTGGAAACATGCTAATACGTCTTGGAAAAATATATTTGGTCCAATTTTAACTTAATCCCAGCAAAGGACCACTCTTTGAACCCTCCCCGACAGGATTTACGAAAATGCGCTTTTCTCGCCGAGAAACGCATATTTTTGCAAACATGTCTTGGAACACACAGAAAAGCTTGGAAACATGCTAATTCGTCTTGGAAAAATATATTTGGTCCAATTTTAACTTAATCCCAGCAAAAGCCCACTCTTTGAACCCTCCCCGACAGGATTTGCGAAAATGCGCTTTTCTCGCCGAGAAACGCATATTTTTAAAAACATGGCTTGGAACGCACAGAAAAGGTTGGAAACATGCTAATTCGTCTTGGAAAAATATATTTGGTCCAATTGTAACTTAATCCCAGCAAAAGGCCACTCTTTGAACCCTCCCTGACAGGATTTGCGAAAATGCGCTTTTCTCGCCGAGAAACGCATATTTTTGCAAACATGTCTTGGAACACACAGAAAAGCTTGGAAACATGCTAATTCGACTTGGAAAAATATATTTTGTCCAATTTTAACTTAATCCCAGCAAAAGCCCACTCTTTGAACCCTCCCCGACAGGATTGGCGAAAATGCGCTTTTCTCGCCGAGAAACGCATATTTTTAAAAACATGGCTTGGAACGCACAGAAAAGGTTGGAAACATGCTGATTCGACTCAGAAAAATATATTTGGTCAAATTTTAACTTTATCCCAGCAATGGCCCACTCTTTGAACCCTCCCCGACAGGATTTGCGAAAATGCGCTTTTCTCGCCGAGAAACGCATATTTTTGCAAACATGGCTTGGAACACACAGAAAAGCTTGGAAACATGCTGATTCGACTTGGAAAAATATATTTGGTCCAATTTTGCCTTTATCCCAGCAAAAGCCCACTCTTTGAACCCTCCCCGACAGGATTTGCGAAAATGCGCTTTTCTCGCCGAGAAACGCATATTTTTGCAAACATGTCTTGGAACACACAGAAAAGCTTGGAAACATGCTAATTCGACTTGGAAAAATATATTTGGTCCAATTTTAACTTAATCCCAGCAAACGCCCACTCTTTGAACCCTCCCCGACAGGATTTGCGAAAATGCGCTTTTCTCGCCGAGAAACGCATATTTTTAAAAACATGGCTTGGAACGCACAGAAAAGGTTGGAAACATGCTGATTCGACTCAGAAAAATATATTTGGTCCAATTTTAACTTAATACCAGCAAAAGGCCACTCTTTGAACCCTCCCCGACAGGATTTGCGAAAATGCGCTTTTCTCGCCGAGAAACGCATATTTTTAAAAACATGGCTTGGAACGCACAGAAAAGGTTGGAAACATGCTGATTCGACTCAGAAAAATATATTTGGTCCAATTTTAACTTAATCCCAGCAAAAGCCCACTCTTTGAACCCTCCCCGACAGGATTGGCGAAAATGCGCTTTTCTCGCCGAGAAACGCATATTTTTGCAAACATGGCTTGCAACACACAGAAAAGCTTGGAAACATATTAATTCGACTTAGAAAAATATATTTATTCAAATTTTGCCTTTATCCCAGCAAAAGCCCACTCTTTGAACCCTCCCCGACAGGATTTACGAAAATGCGCTTTTCTCGCCGAGAAACGCATATTTTTGCAAACATGTCTTGGAACACACAGAAAAGCTTGGAAACATGCTAATTCGTCTTGGAAAAATATATTTGGTCCAATTTTAACTTAATCCCAGCAAAAGCCCACTCTTTGAACCCTCCCCGACAGGATTGGCGAAAATGCGCTTTTCTCGCCGAGAAACGCATATTTTTAAAAACATGGCTTGGAACACACAGAAAAGCTTGGAAACATGCTAATTCGTCTTGGAAAAATATATTTGGTCAAATTTTAACTTTATCCCAGCAAAGGCCCACTCTTTGAACTCTCCCCGACAGGATTTGCGAAAATGCGCTTTTCTCGCCGAGAAACGCATATTTTTGCAAACATGTCTTGGAACACACAGAAAAGCTTGGAAACATGCTAATTCGTCTTGGAAAAATATATTTGGTCCAATTTTAACTTAATCCCAGCAAAAGCCCACTCTTTGAACCCTCCCCGACAGGATTGGCGAAAATGCGCTTTTCTCGCCGAGAAACGCATATTTTTAAAAACATGGCTTGGAACGCACAGAAAAGGTTGGAAACATGCTAATTCGTCTTGGAAAAAATATATTTGGTCCAATTGTAACTTAATCCCAGCAAAAGGCCACTCTTTGAACCCTCCCCGACAGGATTTGCGAAAATGCGCTTTTCTCGCCGAGAAACGCATATTTTTGCAAACATGTCTTGGAACACACAGAAAAGCTTGGAAACATGCTAATTCGACTTGGAAAAATATATTTTGTCCAATTTTAACTTAATCCCAGCAAAAGCCCACTCTTTGAACCCTCCCCGACAGGATTTGCGAAAATGCGCTTTTCTCGCCGAGAAACGCATATTTTTAAAAACATGGCTTGGAACGCACAGAAAAGGTTGGAAACATGCTGATTCGACTCAGAAAAATATATTTGGTCAAATTTTAACTTTATCCCAGCAATGGCCCACTCTTTGAACCCTCCCCGACAGGATTTGCGAAAATGCGCTTTTCTCGCCGAGAAACGCATATTTTTGCAAACATGGCTTGGAACACACAGAAAAGCTTGGAAACATGCTGATTCGACTTGGAAAAATATATTTGGTCCAATTTTGCCTTTATCCCAGCAAAAGCCCACTCTTTGAACCCTCCCCGACAGGATTTGCGAAAATGCGCTTTTCTCGCCGAGAAACGCATATTTTTGCAAACATGTCTTGGAACGCACAGAAAAGGTTGGAAACATGCTGATTCGACTCAGAAAAATATATTTGGTCCAATTTTAACTTAATACCAGCAAAAGCCCACTCTTTGAACCCTCCCCGACAGGATTTACGAAAATGCGCTTTTCTCGCCGAGAAACGCATATTTTTGCAAACATGTCTTGGAACACACAGAAAAGCTTGGAAATATGCTAATACGTCTTGGAAAAATATATTTGGTCCAATTTTAACTTAATCCCAGCAAAAGCCCACTCTTTGAACCCTCCCCGACAGGATTTACGAAAATGCGCTTTTCTCGCCGAGAAACGCATATTTTTAAAAACATGGCTTGGAACGCACAGAAAAGGTTGGAAACATGCTAATTCGTCTTGGAAAAATATATTTGGTCCAATTGTAACTTAATCCCAGCAAAAGGCCACTCTTTGAACCCTCCCCGACAGGATTTGCGAAAATGCGCTTTTCTCGCCGAGAAACGCATATTTTTGCAAACATGTCTTGGAACACACAGAAAAGCTTGGAAACATGCTAATTCGACTTGGAAAAATATATTTTGTCCAATTTTAACTTAATCCCAGCAAAAGCCCACTCTTTGAACCCTCCCCGACAGGATTGGCGAAAATGCGCTTTTCTCGCCGAGAAACGCATATTTTTAAAAACATGGCTTGGAACGCACAGAAAAGGTTGGAAACATGCTGATTCGACTCAGAAAAATATATTTGGTCAAATTTTAACTTTATCCCAGCAATGGCCCACTATTTGAACCCTCCCCGACAGGATTTGCGAAAATGCGCTTTTCTCGCCGAGAAACGCATATTTTTGCAAACATGGCTTGGAACACACAGAAAAGCTTGGAAACATGCTGATTCGACTTGGAAAAATATATTTGGTCCAATTTTGCCTTTATCCCAGCAAAAGCCCACTCTTTGAACCCTCCCCGACAGGATTTGCGAAAATGCGCTTTTCTCGCCGAGAAACGCAAATTATTGCAAACATGTCTTGGAACACACAGAAAAGCTTGGAAACATGCTAATTCGACTTGGAAAAATATATTTGGTCCAATTTTAACTTAATCCCAGCAAACGCCCACTCTTTGAACCCTCCCCGACAGGATTTGCGAAAATGCGCTTTTCTCGCCGAGAAACGCATATTTTTAAAAACATGGCTTGGAACGCACAGAAAAGGTTGGAAACATGCTGATTCGACTCAGAAAAATATATTTGGTCCAATTTTAACTTAATCCCAGCAAAAGCCCACTCTTTGAACCCTCCCCGACAGGATTGGCGAAAATGCGCTTTTCTCGCCGAGAAACGCATATTTTTAAAAACATGGCTTGGAACGCACAGAAAAGGTTGGAAACATGCTGATTCGACTCAGAAAAATATATTTGGTCATTTTTTAACTTTATCCCAGCAAAGGACCACTCTTTGAACCCTCCCCGACAGGATTTGCGAAAATGCGCTTTTCTCGCCGAGAAACGCATATTTTTGCAAACATGTCTTGGAACACACAGAAAAGCTTGGAAACATGCTAATACGTCTTGGAAAAATATATTTGGTCCAATTTTAACTTAATCCCAGCAAAAGCCCACTCTTTGAACCCTCCCCGACAGGATTTACGAAAATGCGCTTTTCTCGCCGAGAAACGCATATTTTTAAAAACATGGCTTGGAACGCACAGAAAAGGTTGGAAACATGCTGATTCGACTCAGAAAAATATATTTGGTCAAATTTTAACTTTATCCCAGCAAAGGACCACTCTTTGAACCCTCCCCGACAGGATTTACGAAAATGCGCTTTTCTCGCCGAGAAACGCATATTTTTGCAAACATGTCTTGGAACACACAGAAAAGCTTGGAAACATGCTAATTCGTCTTGGAAAAATATATTTTGTCCAATTTTAACTTAATCCCAGCAAAAGCCCACTCTTTGAACCCTCCCCGACAGGATTGGCGAAAATGCGCTTTTCTCGCCGAGAAACGCATATTTTTAAAAACATGGCTTGGAACGCACAGAAAAGGTTGGAAACATGCTAATTCGTCTTGGAAAAATATATTTGGTCCAATTGTAACTTAATCCCAGCAAAAGGCCACTCTTTGAACCCTCCCCGACAGGATTTGCGAAAATGCGCTTTTCTCGCCGAGAAACGCATATTTTTGCAAACATGTCTTGGAACACACAGAAAAGCTTGGAAACATGCTAATTCGACTTGGAAAAATATATTTTGTCCAATTTTAACTTAATCCCAGCAAAAGCCCACTCTTTGAACCCTCCCGACAGCATTTGCGAAAATGCGCTTTTCTCGCCGAGAAACGCATATTTTTAAAAACATGGCTTGGAACGCACAGAAAAGGTTGGAAACATGCTGATTCGACTCAGAAAAATATATTTGGTCAAATTTTAACTTTATCCCAGCAATGGCCCACTCTTTGAACCCTCCCCGACAGGATTTGCGAAAATGCGCTTTTCTCGCCGAGAAACGCATATTTTTGCAAACATGGCTTGGAACACACAGAAAAGCTTGGAAACATGCTGATTCGACTTGGAAAAATATATTTGGTCCAATTTTGCCTTTATCCCAGCAAAAGCCCACTCTTTGAACCCTCCCCGACAGGATTTGCGAAAATGCGCTTTTCTCGCCGAGAAACGCATATTTTTGCAAACATGTCTTGGAACACACAGAAAAGCTTGGAAACATGCTAATTCGACTTGGAAAAATATATTTGGTCCAATTTTAACTTAATACCAGCAAAAGGCCACTCTTTGAACCCTCCCCGACAGGATTTGCGAAAATGCGCTTTTCTCGCCGAGAAACGCATATTTTTAAAAACATGGCTTGGAACGCACAGAAAAGGTTGGAAACATGCTGATTCGACTCAGAAAAATATATTTGGTCCAATTTTAACTTAATCCCAGCAAAAGCCCACTCTTTGAACCCTCCCCGACAGGATTGGCGAAAATGCGCTTTTCTCGCCGAGAAACGCATATTTTTAAAAACATGGCTTGGAACGCACAGAAAAGGTTGGAAACATGCTGATTCGACTCAGAAAAATATATTTGGTCATTTTTTAACTTTATCCCAGCAAAGGACCACTCTTTGAACCCTCCCCGACAGGATTTGCGAAAATGCGCTTTTCTCGCCGAGAAACGCATATTTTTGCAAACATGGCTTGCAACACACAGAAAAGCTTGGAAACATATTAATTCGACTTAGAAAAATATATTTATTCAAATTTTGCCTTTATCCCAGCAAAAGCCCACTCTTTGAACCCTCCCCGACAAAATTTGCGAAAATGCGCTTTTCTCGCCGAGAAACGCATATTTTTGCATGTCTCGGAACACACAGAAAAGCTTGGAAACATGCTAATACGTCTTGGAAAAATATATTTGGTCCAATTTTAACTTAATCCCAGCAAAGGACCACTCTTTGAACCCTCCCCGACAGGATTTACGAAAATGCGCTTTTCTCGCCGAGAAACGCATATTTTTGCAAACATGTCTTGGAACACACAGAAAAGCTTGGAAACATGCTAATTCGTCTTGGAAAAATATATTTGGTCCAATTTTAACTTAATCCCAGCAAAAGCCCACTCTTTGAACCCTCCCCGACAGGATTGGCGAAAATGCGCTTTTCTCGCCGAGAAACGCATATTTTTAAAAACATGGCTTGGAACGCACAGAAAAGGTTGGAAACATGCTAATTCGTCTTGGAAAAATATATTTGGTCCAATTTTAACTTAATCCCAGCAAAAGCCCACTCTTTGAACCCTCCCCGACAGGATTGGCGAAAATGCGCTTTTCTCGCCGAGAAACGCATATTTTTGCAAACATGTCTTGGAACACACAGAAAAGCTTGGAAACATGCTAATTCGACTTGGAAAAATATATTTTGTCCAATTTTAACTTAATCCCAGCAAAAGCCCACTCTTTGAACCCTCCCCGACAGGATTGGCGAAAATGCGCTTTTCTCGCCGAGAAACGCATATTTTTAAAAACATGGCTTGGAACGCACAGAAAAGGTTGGAAACATGCTGATTCGACTCAGAAAAATATATTTGGTCATTTTTTAACTTTATCCCAGCAAAGGACCACTCTTTGAACCCTCCCCGACAGGATTTGCGAAAATGCGCTTTTCTCGCCGAGAAACGCATATTTTTGCAAACATGGCTTGCAACACACAGAAAAGCTTGGAAACATATTAATTCGACTTAGAAAAATATATTTATTCAAATTTTGCCTTTATCCCAGCAAAAGCCCACTCTTTGAACCCTCCCCGACAAAATTTGCGAAAATGCGCTTTTCTCGCCGAGAAACGCATATTTTTGCATGTCTCGGAACACACAGAAAAGCTTGGAAACATGCTAATACGTCTTGGAAAAATATATTTGGTCCAATTTTAACTTAATCCCAGCAAAGGACCACTCTTTGAACCCTCCCCGACAGGATTTACGAAAATGCGCTTTTCTCGCCGAGAAACGCATATTTTTGCAAACATGTCTTGGAACACACAGAAAAGCTTGGAAACATGCTAATTCGTCTTGGAAAAATATATTTGGTCCAATTTTAACTTAATCCCAGCAAACGCCCACTCTTTGAACCCTCCCCGACAGGATTTGCAAAAATGCGCTTTTCTCGCCGAGAAACGCATACTTTTAAAAACATGGCTTGGAACGCACAGAAAAGGTTGGAAACATGCTAATTCGTCTTGGAAAAATATATTTGGTCCAATTTTAACTTAATACCAGCAAAAGGCCACTCTTTGAACCCTCCCCGACAGGATTTGCGAAAATGCGCTTTTCTCGCCGAGAAACGCATATTTTTGCAAACATGTCTTGGAACGCACAGAAAAGGTTGGAAACATGCTAATTCGTCTTGGAAAAATATATTTGGTCCAATTTTAACTTAATACCAGCAAAAGGCCACTCTTTGAACCCTCCCCGACAGGATTTGCGAAAATGCGCTTTTCTCGCCGAGAAACGCATATTTTTAAAAACATGGCTTGGAACGCACAGAAAAGGTTGGAAACATGCTGATTCGACTCAGAAAAATATATTTGGTCAAATTTTAACTTTATCCCAGCAAAAGCCCACTCTTTGAACCCTCCCCGACAGGATTTGCGAAAAAAAGCGCTTTTCTCTCCCGACCGAAAATGCGCTTTTCTCGCCGTTAAACGCATATTTTTAAAAACATGGCTTGGAACGCACAGAAAAGGTTGGAAACATGCTGATTCGACTCAGAAAAATATATTTGGTCAAATTTTAACTTTATCCCAGCAAATGTCCACTCTTTGAACCCTCCCCGACAGGATTTGCGAAAATGCGCTTTTCTCGCCGAGAAACGCATATTTTTGCAAACATGGCTTGGAACACACAGAAAAGCTTGGAAACATGCTGATTCGACTTGGAAAAATATATTTGGTCCAATTTTAACTTAATCCCAGCAAAAGCCCACTCTTTGAACCCTCCCCGACAGGATTTGCGAAAATGCGCTTTTCTCGCCGAGAAACGCATATTTTTAAAAACATGGCTTGGAACGCACAGAAAAGGTTGGAAACATGCTGATTCGACTCAGAAAAATATATTTGGTCCAATTTTAACTTAATCCCAGCAAACGCCCACTCTTTGAACCCTCCCCGACAGGATTTACGAAAATGCGCTTTTCTCGCCGAGAAACGCATATTTTTAAAAACATGGCTTGGAACGCACAGAAAAGGTTGGAAACATGCTGATTCGACTCAGAAAAATATATTTGGTCCAATTTTAACTTAATACCAGCAAAAGGCCACTCTTTGAACCCTCCCCGACAGGATTTGCGAAAATGCGCTTTTCTCGCCGAGAAACGCATATTTTTAAAAACATGGCTTGGAACGCACAGAAAAGGTTGGAAACATGCTGATTCGACTCAGAAAAATATATTTTGTCCAATTTTAACTTAATCACAGCAAAAGCCCACTCTTTGAACCCTCCCCGACAGGATTGGCGAAAATGCGCTTTTCTCGCCGAGAAACGCATATTTTTAAAAACATGGCTTGGAACGCACAGAAAAGGTTTGAAACATGCTGATTCGACTCAGAAAAATATATTTGGTCAAATTTTAACTTTATCCCAGCAAAGGACCACTCTTTGAACCCTCCCCGACAGGATTTACGAAAATGCGCTTTCTCGCCGAGAAACGCATTTTTTTGCAAACATGGCTTGGAACACACAGAAAAGCTTGGAAACATATTAATTCGACTTAGAAAAATATATTTATTCAAATTTTGCCTTTATCACAGCAAAAGCCCACTCTTTGAACCCTCCCCACGACAAAATTTGCGAAAATGCGCTTTTCTCGCGGAGAAACGCATATTTTTAAAAACATGTCTCGGAACACACAGAAAAGCTTGGAAACATGCTAATTCGTCTTGGAAAAATATATTTGGTCCAATTTTAACTTAATCCCAGCAAAGACCCACTCTTTGAACCCTCCCCGACAGGATTTGCGAAAATGCGCTTTTCTCGCCGAGAAACGCATATTTTTGCAAACATGTCTTGGAACACACAGAAAAGCTTGGAAACATGCTAATTCGACTTGGAAACATATATTTGGTCCAATTTTAACTTAATCCCAGCAAAGGCCCACTCTTTGAAAACTCCCCGACAGGATTTGCGAAAATGCGCTTTTCTCGCCGAGAAACGCATATTTTTAAAAACATGGCTTGGAACACACAGAAAAGGAAACATATTTTCGACTTAGAAAAATATATTTGGTCCAATTTAACTTAATCCCAGCTCTTTAACCCTCCCCGACAGAAAAGCTTGGAAACATGCTGATTCGACTCAGAAAAATATATTTGGTCCAATTTTAACTTAATCCCAGCAAAAGCCACTCTTTGAACCCTCCCGACAGGATTTGCGAAAATCGCTTTTCTCGCAGAGAAACGCATATTTTTAAAACATGGCCTGGAACACACAGAAAAGCTTGGAAACATGCTGATTCGACTCAGAAAAATATATTTGGTCCAATTTTAACTTAATACCAGCAAAAGGCCACTCTTTGAACCCTCCCGACAGGATTTGCGAAAATGCTCTTTTCTCGCCTATAAACGAATATTTTTAAAAACTTTGCTTGGAACGCACAGATAAGGTTTGAAACATGCTTATTCGACTGTGAAAAATATATTTTGTCAATTTTAACTTTATCCCAGCAAAGGCCCACTCTTTGAACCCTCCCCGACAGGATTTGCGAAAATGCGCTTTTCTCGCCGAGAAACGCATAATTTTGCAAACATGTCTTGCAACACACAGAAAAGCTTGGAAACATCATAATTCGACTTGGAAAAATATATTTATTCCAATTTTAACTTAATCCCAGCAAAAGCCCACTCTTTGAACCCTCCCCGACAGGATTTGCGAAAATGCGCTTTTCTCGCCGAGAAACGCATATTTTTGCAAACATGTCTTGGAACACACAGAAAAGCTTGGAAACATGCTAATTCGTCTTGGAAAAATGTATTTGGTCCAATTTTAACTTTATCCCAGCAAAGGACCACTCTTTGAACCCTCCCCGACAGGATTTACGAAAATGCGCTTTTCTCGCCGAGAAACGCATATTTTTGCAAACATGTCTTGGAACACACAGAAAAGCTTGGAAACATGCTAATTCGTCTTGGAAAAATATATTTGGTCCAATTTTAACTTTATCCCAGCAAAGGCCCACTCTTTGAACCCTCCCCGACAGGATTTGCGAAAATGCGCTTTTCTCGCCGAGAAACGCATATTTTTGCAAACATGGCTTGGAACACACAGAAAAGCTTGGAAACATGCTAATTCGACTTGGAAAAATATATTTGGTCCAATTTTGACTTTAATCCCAACAAAGGCCACTCTTTGAACCCTCCCCGACAGGATTTGCGAAAATGCGCTTTCTCGCCCGAAACGCATATTTTAAAAACATGTCTTGGAACACACAGAAAAGCTTGGAAACATGCTAATTCGACTTGGAAAAATATATTTGGTCCAATTTTAACTTAATCCCAGCAAAAGCCCACTCTTTGAACCCTCCCCGACAGGATTTACGAAAATGCGCTTTTCTCGCCGAGAAACGCATATTTTTAAAAACATGGCTTGGAACACACAGAAAAGGTTGGAAACATGCTGATTCGACTCAGAAAAATATATTTGGTCAAATTTTAACTTTATCCCAGCAAAAGCCCACTCTTTGAACCCTCCCCGACAGGATTTGCGAAAATGCGCTTTTCTCGCCGAGAAACGCATATTTTTAAAAACATGGCTTGGAACACACAGAAAAGCTTGGAAACATGCTGATTCGACTTGGAAAAATATATTTGGTCCAATTTTGCCTTTATCCCAGCAAAAGCCCACTCTTTGAACCCTCCCCGACAGGATTTGCGAAAATGCGCTTTTCTCGCCGAGAAACGCATATTTTTAAAAACATGGCTTGGAACACACAGAAAAGCTTGGAAACATGCTAATTCGTCTTGGAAAAATATATTTGGTCCAATTTTAACTTAATCCCAGCAAAAGCCCACTCTTTGAACCCTCCCCGACAGGATTTACGAAAATGCGCTTTTCTCGCCGAGAAACGCATATTTTTAAAAACATGGCTTGGAACACACAGAAAAGGTTGGAAACATGCTGATTCGACTTGGAAAAATATATTTGGTCAAATTTTAACTTAATCCCAGCAAAAGCCCACTCTTTGAACCCTCCCCGACAGGATTTTTCGCGAAAATGCGCTTTTCTCTCAGAGAAACTCATATTTTTTCAAACATGGCTTGGAACCCACAGAAAAGCTTGGAAACATGCTGATTCGACTTGGAAAAATATATTTGGTCAAATTTTAACTTTATCCCAGCAAACGCCCACTCTTTGAACCCTCCCCGACAGGATTGGCGAAAATGCGCTTTTCTCGCCGAGAAACGCATGTTTTTGCAAACATGGCTTGGAACACACAGAAAAGCTTGGAAACATGCTGATTCGTCTTAGAAAAATACATTTGGTCCAATTTTAACTTAATCCCAGCAAAAGCCCACTCTTTGAACCCTCCCCGACAGGATTTACGAAAATGCGCTTTTCTCGCCGAGAAACGCATATTTTTAAAAACATGGCTTGGAACACACAGAATAGCTTGGAAACATGCTAATTCGTCTTGGAAAAATATATTTGGTCCAATTTTAACTTAATCAGCAAAAGCCCACTCTTTGAACCCTCCCGACAGGATTTGCGAAAATGCGCTTTTCTCTTGAAACGCATATTTTAAAAACATGGCTTGGAACACACAGAAAAAGCTTGGAAACATGCTAATTCGACTTGCAAAAATATATTTGGTCCAATTTTAACTTAATCCCAGAATATATTTGCAAAGCCCACTCTTTGAACCATCCCCGACAGGATTGGCGAAAATGCGCTTTTCTAGGAAACGCATATTTTAAAAAACATGGCTTGGAACACACAGAAAAGCTTGGAAACATGCTAATTAAACTTGGAAAAATATATTTGGTCCAATTTTAACTTAATCCCAGCAAACGCCCACTCTTTGAACCCTCCCCGACATGATTTGCGAAAATGCGCTTTCTCTTGAGAAACGCATATTTTTGCAAACATGTCTTGGAACACACAGAACAGGTTGGAAACATGCTAATTCGACTTGGAAAAATATATTTGGTCCAATTTTAACTTAATCCCAGCAAAGCCCACTCTTTGAACCCTCCCGACAGGATTTGCGAAAATACGCTTTTCTCGCCGACGCATATTTTTAAAAACATGGCTTGGAACGCACAGAAAAAGGTTGGAAACATGCTGATTCGACTCAGAAAAATATATTTGGTCCAATTTTAACTTAATCCCAGCAAAAGGCCCACTCTTTGAACCCTCCCGACAGGATTTGCGAAAATACTTTTCGCTTTTCTGGCGCACACAGAAAAGCTTGCATATTTTTAAAAACAATTTTCTTGGAACACACAGAAAAGCTTGGAAACATGCTAATTCGACTTGGAAAAATATATTTGGTCCAATTGTAACTTAATCCCAGCAAAAGCCCACTCTTTGAACCCTCCCCGACAGGATTTGCGAAAATGCGCTTTTCTCGCCGAGAAACGCATATTTTTAAAAACATGGCTTGGAACGCACAGAAAAGGTTGGAAACATGCTGATTCGACTCAGAAAAATATATTTGGTCAAATTTTAACTTTATCCCAGCAATGGCCCACTCTTTGAACCCTCCCCGACAGGATTTGCGAAAATGCGCTTTTCTCGCCGAGAAACGCATATTTTTAAAAACATGGCTTGGAACACACAGAAAAGCTTGGAAACATGCTAATTCGTCTTGGAAAAATATATTTGGTCCAATTTTAACTTAATCCCAGCAAAAGCCCACTCTTTGAACCCTCCCCGACAGGATTGGCGAAAATGCGCTTTTCTCGCCGAGAAACGCATATTTTTAAAAACATGGCTTGGAACGCACAGAAAAGGTTGGAAACATGCTGATTCGACTCAGAAAAATATATTTGGTCAAATTTTAACTTTATCCCAGCAAAGGCCCACTCTTTGAACCCTCCCCGACAGGATTTGCGAAAATGCGCTTTTCTCGCCGAGAAACGCATATTTTTAAAAACATGGCTTGGAACACACAGAAAAGCTTGGAAACATGCTGATTCGACTTTGAAAAATATATTTGGTCCAATTTTAACTTAATCCCAGCAAAAGCCCACTCTTTGAACCCTCCCCGACAGGATTTACGAAAATGCGCTTTTCTGCCGAGAACGCATATTTTTTAAAACATGTCTTGGAACACACAGAAAAGCTTGGAAACATGCTAATACGTCTTGGAAAAATATATTTGGTCCAATTTTAACTTAATCCCAACCCCCTCTTTGAACCCTCCCCGACAGGATTTGGCGAAAATGCGCTTTTCTGATTCGCGAGAAAGCATATTTTTAAAAAACATCTTTGGCTTGGAACAGCACAGAAAAGGTTGGAAACATGCTGATTCGACTCAGAAAAATATATTTGGTCCAATTTTAACTTTATCCAGCAAAAGCCCACTCTTTGAACCCTCCCGACAGGATTTACGAAAATTCGCTTTTCTCGCCGAGAAACGCATATTTTTAAAAACATGGCTTGGAACGCACAGAAAAGGTTGGAAACATGTTGATTCGACTTGGAAAAATATATTTGGTCCAATTTTAACTTTAATCCCAGCAAAAAGGCCACTCTTTGAACCCTCCCCGACAGGATTTGCGAAAATGCGCTTTTCTCGCCGAGAAACGCATATTTTTAAACTTGTCTTGGAACGCACATGAAAGGTTTGAAACATGCTATTTCGACTTGGAAAAATTTATTTGGTCCAATTTTAACTTTATCCAGCAAAGGACCACTCTTTGAACCCTCCCCGACAGGATTTGCGAAAATGCGCTTTTCTCGCCGAGAAACGCATATTTTAAAAACATGGCTTGGACGCACAGAAAAGGTTGGAAACATGCTGATTCGACTTGAAAAATATATTTGGTCAATTTTAACTTAATCCCAGCAAAAGGCCACTCTTTGAACCCTCCCGACAGGATTTGCGAAAATGCGCTTTTCTCGCCGAGAAACGCATATTTTTGCAAACATGTCTCGGAACACACAGAAAAGCTTGGAAACATGCTAATTCGACTTGGAAAAATATATTTGGTCCAATTTTAACTTAATCCCAGCAAAAGCCCACTCTTTGAACCCTCCCCGACAGGATTGGCGAAAATGCGCTTTTCTCGCCGAGAAACATATTTTTAAAAACATGGCTTGGAACGCACAGAAAAGGTTGGAAACATGCTAATTCGACTTGGAAAAATATATTTGGTCATTTTTTAACTTTATCCCAGCAAAAGGACCCACTCTTTGAACCCTCCCGACAGGATTTACGAAAATGCGCTTTTCTCGCGAGAAACGCATATTTTTGCAAAGCATGGCTTGGAACACTCCCGCAGAAATGCTTGGAAACATATTAATTCGACTTTGAAAAATATATTTGGTCCAATTTTGCCTTTATCCCAGCAAAAGCCCACTCTTTGAACCCTCCCCGACAGGATTTGCGAAAATGCGCTTTTCTCGCCGAGAAACGCATATTTTTGCAAACATGTCTTGGAACACACAGAAAAGCTTGGAAACATGCTAATTCGACTTGGAAAAATATATTTGGTCCAACTTTAACTTAATCCCAGCAAAAGGCCACTCTTTGAACCCTCCCCGACAGGATTTGAAAATGCGCTTTTCTCGCCGAGAAACGCATATTTTTAAAAACATGGCTTGGAACACAGAAAAGGTTGGAAACATGCTGATTCGACTCAGAAAAATATATTTGGTCAAATTTTAACTTTATCCCAGCAACGGCCGACTCTTTGAACCCTCCCCGACAGGATTTGCGAAAATGCGCTTTTCTCGCCGAGTAACGCAAATTTTAAAAACATGGCTTGGAACACACAGAAAAGGTTGGAAACATGCTGATTCGTCTTGGAAAAATATATTTGGTCCAATTTTAACTTAATCCCAGCAAAGCCACTCTTTGAACCCTCCCCGACAGGATTTGCGAAAATGCGCTTTTCTCGCCGAGAAACGCATATTTTTGCAAACATGTCTTGGAACACACAGAAAAGCTTGGAAACATGCTAATTCGACTTGGAAAAATATGTTTGGTCCAATTTTAACTCAATCCCAGCAAAAGCCCACTCTTTGAACCCTCCCCGAAATGATTTGCGAAAATGCGCATTTCTCGCCGAGAAACGCATATTTTTAAAAACATGGCTTGGAACGCACAGAAATGCTTGGAAACATGCTGATTCGACTCAGAAAAATATATTTGGTCAATTTTAACTTTATCCCAGCAAGGCCCACTCTTTGAACCCTCCCCGACAGGATTTGCGAAAATGCGCTTTTCTCGCCGGAAACGCATATTTTAAAAAATATGGCTTGGAACACACAGAAAAGCTTGGAAACATGCTGATTCGTCTTGGAAAAATATATTTGGTCCAATTTTAACTTAATCCAGCAAAAAGCCCACTCTTTGAACCCTCCCGACAGGATTCGAAAATGCGCTTTTCTCGCCGAGAAACGCATATTTTCCAAAAACATGGCTTGGAACACACAGAAAAGCTTGAAACATGCTAATTCGACTTGGAAAAATATATTTGGTCCAATTTTAACTTTATCCCAGCAAAAAGCCCACTCTTTGAACCCTCCCGACAGGATTTGCGAAAATGCGCTTTCTCGCCGAAAGCATATTTTTTTTAAAACATGGCTTGGAACGCACAGAAAAGGTTGGAAACATGCTAATTCGACTCAGAAAAATATATTTGGTCCAATTTTTACTTTATCCCAGCAAAGGCCCCTCTTTGAACCCTCCCCAGACAGGATTTAAAAAATGCGCTTTTCTCGCCGAAACATATTTTAAAAACATGGCTTGGAACACAGAAAAGGTTGGAAACATGCTAATTCGTCTTGGAAAAATATATTTGGTCCAATTTTAACTTAATCCCAGCAAAGCCCACTCTTTGAACCCTCCCCGACAGGATTGGCGAAAATGCGCTTTTCGCCGAAACGCATATTTTGCAAACATGTCTTGGAACACACAGAAAAGCTTGGAAACATGCTAATTCGACTTGGAAAAATATATTTGGTCCAATTTTAACTTATCCCAGCAAAAGCCCACTCTTTGAACCCTCCCGACAGGATGTCGCTTTTCTCGCTTCCCGAAAGCATATTTTTAAAAACATGGCTGGAACACAGAAAAAGGTTGGAAACATGCTGATTCGACTCAGAAAAATATATTTGGTCCAATTTTAACTTTATCCCAGCAAAGGCCCACTCTTTGAACCCTCCCGACAGGATTTAGAAAATGCGCTTTCTCGCCGAAAACGTTCAAAAGGTTGGAAACATGCTAATTCGTCTTGGAAAAATATTTGGTCCAATTTTGCAATTTAATCAGCAAAAGGCCACTCTTTGAACCCTCCCCGACAGGATTTGCGAAAATGCGCTTTTCTGTGCAAACATATTAAAAAACACATGAACACACAGAAAAGGTTGGAAACATGCTAATTCGACTTGGAAAAATATATTTGGTCCAATTTTAACTTAATCAGCAAAAGCCCACTCTTTGAACCCTCCCCGACAGGATTCAAAATGCGCTTTTCTCGCCGAGAAACATATTTTTAAAAACATGGCTTGGAACACAGAAAAGGTTGGAAACATGCTAATTCGTCTTGGAAAAATATATTTGGTCAAATTTTAACTTTATCCCAGCAAAAGGCCCACTCTTTGAACCCTCCCCGACAGGATTTGGCGAAAATGCGCTTTTCTCGCCGAGAAACGCATATTTTGCAAAACATGTCTTGGAACACACAGAAAAGCTTGGAAACATGCTAATTCGTCTTGGAAAAATATATTTGGTCCAATTTTAACTTAATCCCAGCAAAAGCCCACTCTTTGAACCCTCCCCGACAGGATTTGCGAAAATGCGCTTTTCTCGCCGAGAAACGCATATTTTTAAAAACATGGCTTGGAACGCACAGAAAAGGTTGGAAACATGCTGATTCGACTCAGAAAAATATATTTGGTCCAATTTTAATTTAATCCCAGCAAAGGACCACTCTTTGAACCCTCCCCGACAGGATTTGCGAAAATGCGCTTTTCTCGCCGAGAAACGCATATTTTTGCAAACATGTCTTGGAACACACAGAAAAGCTTGGAAACATGCTAATTCGTCTTGGAAAAATATATTTGGTCCAATTTTAACTTAATCCCAGCAAAAGCCCACTCTTTGAACCCTCCCCGACAGGATTTGCGAAAATGCGCTTTTCTCGCCGAGAACACATATTTTCTTGGAAAAACATGGCTTGGAACACACAGAAAAGGATGGAAACATGCTGATTCGACTCAGAAAAAAAAATTTGGTCAAATTTTAACTTAATCCCAGCAAATGGCCCACTCTTTGAACCCTCCCCCGACAGGATTTGCGAAAATCACGCTTTTCGCCGAGAAACATATTTTAAAAACATGGCTTGGAACGCACAGAAAAGGTTGGAAACATTCTGATTCGACTCAGAAAAATATATTTGGTCAAATTTTAACTTTATCCCAGCAAAGGACCACTCTTTGAACCCTCCCCGACAGGATTTGCGAAAATGCGCTTTCTCGCCGAAAACGCATATTTTGCAACCATGTCTTGGAACACAGAAAAGCTTGGAAACATGCTAATTCGACTTGGAAAAATATATTTGGTCCAATTTTAACTTAATCCCAGCAAAGGCCCACTCTTTGAACCCTCCCCGACAGGATTTGCGAAAATGCGCTTTTCTCGCCGAGAAACGCATATTTTAGAAAACATGGCTTGGAACGCACAGAAAAGGTTGGAAACATGCTGATTCGACTCAGAAAAATATATTTGGTCCAATTTTAACTTAATCCCAGCAAAAGCCCACTCTTTGAACCCTCCCCGACAGGATTGGCGAAAATGCGCTTTTCTCGCCGAGAAACGCATATTTTTAAAAACATGGCTTGGAACACACAGAAAAGCTTGGAAACATGCTAATTCGTCTTGGAAAAATATATTTGGTCCAATTTTAACTTAATCCCAGCAAAGGCCCACTCTTTTGAACCCTCCCCACGACAGGATTTGCGAAAATGCGCTTTTCTCGCCGAGAAACGCATATTTTGCAAACATGTCTTGGAACACACAGAAAAGCTTGGAAACATGCTTATTCGACTACGAAAAATATATTTGGTCCAATTTTAACTTAATCCCAGCAAACGCCCACTCTTTGAACCCTCCCCGACAGGATTCTGAAAAATGCGCTTTTCTCGCCGAAACGCATATTTTAAACATGGCTTGGAACACAGAAAAGGTTGGAATCATGCTGATTCGACTCAGAAAATTATATTTGGTCAAATTTTAACTTTATCCCAGCAAAAAGGACCACTCTTTGAACCCTCCCCGACAGGATTTACGAAAATGCTTGCTTTTCTCGCCGAGAAAGCATATTTTTGCAAACATGTCTTGGAACACACAGAGCTTGGAAACATGCTAATTCGTCTTGGAAAAACATATTTGGTCCAATTTTAACTTAATCCCAGCAAAAGCCCACTCTTTGAACCCTCCCCACGACAGGATTTGCGAAAATGCGCTTTTCGCCGAAACGCAAATTTTAAAAACATGGCTTGGAACGCACAGAAAAGGTTGGAAACATGCTAATTCGTCTTGGAAAAATATATTTGGTCAATTGTAACTTAATCCCAGCAAATGCCACTCTTTGAACCCTCCCCGACAGGATTTGCGAAAATGCGCTTTCTCGCCGAGAAACGCATATTTTTGCAAACATGTCTTGGAACACAGAAAAGCTTGGAAACATGCTAATTCGACTTGGAAAAATATATTTTGTCCAATTTTAGCTTAATCCCAGCAAAGCCCACTCTTTGAACCCTCCCCGACAGGATTAGCGAAAATGCGCTTTTCTCGCCGAGAAACGCATATTATTAAAAACATGGCTTGGAACGCACAGAAATGGGTGGAAACATGCTGACTCGACTCAGAAAAATATATTTGGTCAAATTTTAACTTTATCCCACAATGGCCCACTCTTTGAACCCTCCCGGACAGGATTTGCGAAAATGCGCTTTTCTCGCCGAGAAACGCATATTTTTGCAAACATGGCTTGGAACACACAGAAAAGCTTGGAAACATGCTGATTCGACTTGGAAAAATATATTTGGTCCAATTTTGACTTTATCCCAGCAAAAGCCCACTCTTTGAACCCTCCCCGACAGGATTTGCGAAAATGCGCTTTTCTCGCCGAGAAACGCATATTTTTGCAAACATGTCTTGGAACACACAGAAAAGCTTGGAAACATGCTAATTCGACTTGGAAAAATATATTTGGTCCAATTTTAACTTAATCCCAGCAAACGCCCACTCTTTGAACCCTCCCCGACAGGATTTGCGAAAATGCGCTTTTCTCGCCGAGAAACGCATATTTTTTAAAACATGTCTTGGAACTCACAGAAAAGGTTGGAAACATGCTGATTCGACTCAGAAAAATATATTTGGTCCAATTTTAACTTAATCCCAGCAAAAGCCCACTCTTTGAACCCTCCCCGACAGGATTGGCGAAAATGCGCTTTTCATGGCTTGCCGAAGTTGGAAACATGCTGATTCGATTTTTTGAAAAAACATGGCTTGGAACACACAGAAAAGGTTGGAAACATGCTAATTCGACTCAGAAAAATATATTTGGTCAATTTTAACTTTATCCCAGCAAAGGACCACTCTTTGAACCCTCCCCGACAGGAAACATATGACTTACAAAAATGCGCTTTTCTCGCCGAGAAACGCATATTTTTGCAAACATGTCTTGGAACACACAGAAAAGCTTGGAAACATGCTAATACGTCTTGGAAAAATATATTTGGTCCAATTTTAACTTAATCCCAGCAAAAGCCCACTCTTTGAACCCTCCCCGACAGGATTGGCGAAAATGCGCTTTTCTCGCCGAGAAACGCATATTTTTAAAAACATGGCTTGGAACACAGAAAAGGTTGGAAACATGCTGATTCGTCTCAGAAAAATATATTTGGTCAAATTTTAACTTTTATCAGCAAAGGACCACTCTTTGAACCCTCCCCGACAGGATTTGCTGAAAATGCGCTTTTCTCGCCGAAAACGCATATTTTTGCAAACATGTCTTGGAACACACAGAAAAGCTTGGAAACATGCTAATTCGTCTTGGAAAAATATATTTGGTCCAATTTGCCTTTATCAACAAAGCCCTCTTTGAACCCTCCCCGACAGAAGTTTGCGAAAATACGCTTTTCTCGCCAGAAGCATATTTTACAAGCATGTCTTGAATTTTAGAAAAGCTTGGAAACATGCTGATTCGACTTAGAAAAATATATTTGGTCCAATTGTAACTTAATCCCAGCAAAAGGCCACTCTTTGAACCCTCCCCGACAGGATTTGCGAAAATGCGCTTTTCTCGCCGAGAAACGCATATTTTTGCAAACATGTCTTGGAACACACAGAAAAGCTTGGAAACATGCTAATTCGACTTGGAAAAATATATTTGGTCCAATTTTAACTTAATCCCAGCAAAAGCCCACTCTTTGAACCCTCCCCGACAGGATTTGCGAAAATGCGCTTTTCTCGCCGAGAAACGCATATTTTTAAAAACATGGCTTGGAACGCACAGAAAAGGTTGGAAACATGCTGATTCGACTTGGAAAAATATATTTGGTCAAATTTTAACTTTATCCCAGCAAAAGCCCACTCTTTGAACCCTCCCCGACAGGATTTGCGAAAATGCGCTTTTCTCGCCGAGAAACGCATATTTTTGCAAACATGGCTTGGAACACACAGAAAAGCTTGGAAACATGCTGATTCGACTTGGAAAAATATATTTGGTCCAATTTTAACTTTATCCCAGCAAAAGCCCACTCTTTGAACCCTCCCCGACAGGATTTGCGAAAATGCGCTTTTCTCGCCGAGAAACGCATATTTTTGCAAACATGTCTTGGAACACACAGAAAAGCTTGGAAACATGCTAATTCGACTTGGAAAAATATATTTGGTCCAATTTTAACTTTGGTTCGACTTGGAAAAATATATTTGGTCCAATATCCCAGCAAAAGCCCACTCTTTGAACCCTCCCCGACAGGATTTGCGAAAATGCGCTTTTCTCGCCGAGAAACGCATATTTTTGCAAACATGGCTTGGAACGCACAGAAAAGGTTGGAAACATGCTGATTCGACTCAGAAAAATATATTTGGTCAAATTTTAACTTAATACCAGCAAAAGGCCACTCTTTGAACCCTCCCCGACAGGATTTGCGAAAATGCGCTTTTCTCGCCGAGAAACGCATATTTTTAAAAACATGGCTTGGAACGCACAGAAAAGGTTGGAAACATGCTGATTCGACTTGGAAAAATATATTTGGTCCAATTTTAACTTAATCCCAGCAAAAGCCCACTCTTTGAACCCTCCCCGACAGGATTTGCGAAAATGCGCTTTTCTCGCCGAGAAACGCATATTTTTAAAAACATGGCTTGGAACACACAGAAAAGGTTGGAAACATGCTGATTCGACTTGGAAAAATATATTTGGTCAAATTTTAACTATCCCAGCAAAGGACCACTCTTTGAACCCTCCCCGACAGGATTTGCGAAAATGCGCTTTTCTCGCCGAGAAACGCATATTTTTGCAAACATGGCTTGGAACACACAGAAAAGCTTGGAAACATGCTAATTCGACTTGGAAAAATATATTTGGTCCAATTTTAACTTTATCCCAGCAAAAGCCCACTCTTTGAACCCTCCCCGACAGGATTTGCGAAAATGCGCTTTTCTCGCCGAGAAACGCATATTTTTGCATGGCTTGGAACACACAGAAAAGCTTGGAAACATGCTAATTCGTCTTGGAAAAATATATTTGGTCCAATTTTAACTTAATCCCAGCAAAAGCCCACTCTTTGAACCCTCCCCGACAGGATTTGCGAAAATGCGCTTTTCTCGCCGAGAAACGCATATTTTTGCAAACATGTCTTGGAACACACAGAAAAGCTTGGAAACATGCTAATTCGACTTGGAAAAATATATTTGGTCCAATTTTAACTTAATCCAGCAAAAGCCCACTCTTTGAACCCTCCCCGACAGGATTTGCGAAAATGCGCTTTTCTCGCCGAGAAACGCATATTTTTAAAAACATGGCTTGGAACGCACAGAAAAGGTTGGAAACATGCTGATTCGACTTGGAAAAATATATTTGGTCCAATTTTAACTTAATCCCAGCAAAAGCCCAGTTTTGAACCCTCCCCGACAGGATTTGCGAAAATGCGCTTTTCTCGCCGAGAAACGCATATTTTTGCAAACATGTCTTGGAACACACAGAAAAGCTTGGAAACATGCTAATTCGACTTGGAAAAATATATTTGGTCCAATTTTAACTTAATCCCAGCAAAAGCCCACTCTTTGAACCCTCCCCGACAGGATTTGCGAAAATGCGCTTTTCTCGCCGAGAAACGCATATTTTTAAAAACATGGCTTGGAACACACAGAAAAGCTTGGAAACATGCTGATTCGACTTGGAAAAATATATTTGGTCAAATTTTAACTTTATCCAGAAAAGGCCCACTCTTTGAACCCTCCCCGACAGGATTTGCGAAAATGCGCTTTTCTCGCCGAGAAACGCATATTTTTGCAAACATGGCTTGGAACACACAGAAAAGCTTGGAAACATGCTGATTCGACTTGGAAAAATATATTTGGTCCAATTTTAATCCCAGCAAAAAAGCCCACTCTTTGAACCCTCCCCGACAGGATTTGCGAAAATGCGCTTTTCTCGCCGAGAAACGCATATTTTTGCAAACATGTCTTGGAACACACAGAAAAGCTTGGAAACATGCTAATTCGACTTGGAAAAATATATTTGGTCCAATTTTAACTTAATCCCAGCAAAAGCCCACTCTTTGAACCCTCCCCGACAGGATTTGCGAAAATGCGCTTTTCTCGCCGAGAAACGCATATTTTTAAAAACATGGCTTGGAACGCACAGAAAAGGTTGGAAACATGCTGATTCGACTCTGAAAAATATATTTGGTCCAATTTTAACTTAATCCCAGCAAAAGCCCACTCTTTGAACCCTCCCCGACAGGATTTGCGAAAATGCGCTTTTCTCGCCGAGAAACGCATATTTTTGAAAACATGTCTTGGAACTCACAGAAAAGGTTGGAAACATGCTAATTCGACTTGGAAAAATATATTTGGTCCAATTTTAACTTAATCCCAGCAAAAGCCCACTCTTTGAACCCTCCCCGACAGGATTTGCGAAAATGCGCTTTTCTCGCCGAGAAACGCATATTTTTGCAAACATGTCTTGGAACACACAGAAAAGCATGGAAACATGCTAATTCGACTTGGAAAAATATATTTGGTCAAATTTTTACTTTATTCCAGCAAAAGCCCACTCTTTGCACCCTCCTCGACAGCATTTGCGAAAATGCGCATTTAATCCCAGCAAAAGCCGAGAAACGACATATTTTTTTCTCGCCGAAAACATATTTTTGCTTGGGAACACACACAAAAGCTTGGTAACATGCTGATTCTACTTGGATAAATATATTTGGTCCAATTTTAACTTAATCCCAGCAAAAGCCCACTCTTTGAACCCTCCCCGACAGGATTTGCGAAAATGCGCTTTTCTCGCCGAGAAACGCATATTTTTTAAAACATGGCTTGGAACACACAGAAAAGCTTGGAAACATGCTAATTCGACTTGGAAAAATATATTTGGTCCAATTTTAACTTAATCCCAGCAAAAGCCCACTCTTTGAACCCTCCCCGACAGGATTTGCGAAAATGCGCTTTTCTCGCCGAGAAACGCATATTTTTGCAAACATGGCTTGGAACACACAGAAAAGGTTGGAAACATGCTGATTCGACTTGGAAAAATATATTTGGTCCAATTTTAACTTAATCCCAGCAAAAGGCCACTCTTTGAACCCTCCCCGACAGGATTTGCGAAAATGCGCTTTTCTCGCCGAGAAACGCATATTTTTGCAAACATGGCTTGGAACACACAGAAAAGCTTGGAAACATGCTGATTCGACTTGGAAAAATATATTTGGTCCAATTTTAACTTAATCCCAGCAAAAGCCCACTCTTTGAACCCTCCCCGACAGGATTTGCGAAAATGCGCTTTTCTCGCCGAGAAACGCATATTTTTAAAAACATGGCTTGGAACGCACAGAAAAGGTTGGAAACATGCTGATTCGACTTGGAAAAATATATTTGGTCAAATTTTAACTTTATCCCAGCAAAGGCCCACTCTTTGAACCCTCCCCGACAGGATTTGCGAAAATGCGCTTTTCTCGCCGAGAAACGCATATTTTTGCAAACATGGCTTGGAACACACAGAAAAGCTTGGAAACATGCTAATTCGACTTGGAAAAATATATTTGGTCCAATTTTAACTTTATCCCAGCAAAAGCCCACTCTTTGAACCCTCCCCGACAGGATTTGCGAAAATGCGCTTTTCTCGCCGAGAAACGCATATTTTTGCAACATTGGCTTGGAACGCACAGAAAAGGTTGGAAACATGCTGATTCGACTTGGAAAAATATATTTGGTCCAATTTTAACTTAATCCCAGCAAAAGCCCACTCTTTGAACCCTCCCCGACAGGATTTACGAAAATGCGCTTTTCTCGCCGAGAAACGCATATTTTTGCAAACATGTCTTGGAACACACAGAAAAGCTTGGAAACATGCTAATTCGACTTGGAAAAATATATTTGGTCCAATTTTAACTTAATCCCAGCAAAAGCCCACTCTTTGAACCCTCCCCGACAGGATTGGCGAAAATGCGCTTTTCTCGCCGAGAAACGCATATTTTTAAAAACATGGCTTGGAACACACAGAAAAGATTGGAAACATGCTAATTCGTCTTGGAAAAATATATTTGGTCCAATTTTAACTTAATCCCAGCAAAAGCCCACTCTTTGAACCCTCCCCGACAGGATTTGCGAAAATGCGCTTTTCTCGCCGAGAAACGCATATTTTTGCAAACATGTCTTGGAACACACAGAAAAGCTTGGAAACATGCTAATTCGACTTGGAAAAATATATTTGGTCCAATTTTAACTTAATCCCAGCAAAAGCCCAGTCTTTGAACCCTCCCCGACAGGATTGGCGAAAATGCGCTTTTCTCGCCGAGAAACGCATATTTTTAAAAACATGGCTTGGAACGCACAGAAAAGGTTGGAAACATGCTGATTCGACTCAGAAAAATATATTTGGTCAAATTTTAACTTTATCCCAGCAATGGCCCACTCTTTGAACCCTCCCCGACAGGATTTGCGAAAATGCGCTTTTCTCGCCGAGAAACGCATATTTTTGCAAACATGGCTTGGAACACACAGAAAAGCTTGGAAACATGCTGATTCGACTTGGAAAAATATATTTGGTCCAATTTTGCCTTTATCCCAGCTTGCGAACCCTCCCCGACAGGATTTTCGCCGAGAAACGCATATTTTTAAAAACATGGCTTGGAACACACAGAAAAGCTTGGAAACATGCTGATTCGACTTGGAAAAATATATTTGGTCCAATTTTAACTTAATCCCAGCAAAAGCCCACTCTTTGAACCCTCCCCGACAGGATTTGCGAAAATGCGCTTTTCTCGCCGAGAAACGCATATTTTTGCAAACATGTCTTGGAACACACAGAAAAGCTTGGAAACATGCTAATTCGACTTGGAAAAATATATTTGGTCCAATTTTAACTTAATCCCAGCAAAAGCCCACTCTTTGAACCCTCCCCGACAGGATTTGCGAAAATGCGCTTTTCTCGCCGAGAAACGCATATTTTAAAAACATGG
>JARUPV020000202.1:0-126555 GCA_030347415.2 Decapterus maruadsi | reverse complement strand
TTACGAATGTTCAAAAACTGCCTCGCCATTTTCTCCAAAACCACTGGCCCAATTTCAACCAAACCTTCTGCGTTGGACACCCCTCGACCCCCGAGACGACATATGCGAATTGGGAGAAATTTGATTGTTGGTCCGAAAACCATCGAATGTTCGAAAACTGCCTCGGCCATTTTCTCCAAAACCACTGGCCCAATTTCAACCAAACCTTCTGCGTTGGACTCCCTCGACCCCCGAGACGACATATGCGAATTGGGAGAAATTTGATTTTTGGTCCGAAACCACCCGCGGGGCTTACGAATGTTCGAAACTGCCTCGGCCATTTTCTCCAAAACCACTGGCCCAATTTCAACCAAACCTTCTGCGTTGGACTCCCTCGACCCCCGAGACGACATATGCGAATTGGGAGAAATTTGATTTTTGGTCCGAAACACCATTTTCGGGGCTTACGAATGTTCGAAAACTGCCTCGGCCATTTTCTCCAAAAACCACTGGCCCAATTTCAACCAAACCTTCTGCGTTGGACTCCCTCGACCCCCCCGAGACGACATATGCGAATTGGGAGAAATTTGATTTTTGGTCCGAAACACACATTTTCGGGGCTTACGAATGTTCGAAAACTGCCTCGGCCATTTTCTCCAAAACCACTGGCCCAATTTCAACCAAACCTTCTGCGTTGGACTCCCTCGACCCCCGAGACGACATATGCGAATTGGGAGAAATTTGATTTTTGGTCCGAAACCACCATTTTCGCGGGGCTTACGAATGTTCGAAAACTGCCTCGGCCATTTTCTCCAAAACCACTGGCCCAATTTCAACCAAACCTTCTGCGTTGGACTCCCTCGACCCCCGAGACGACATATGCGAATTGGGAGAAATTTGATTTTTGGTCCGAAAACACCATTTTCGCGGGGCTTACGAATGTTCGAAAACCTGGCCATTTTCTCCAAAAACCACTGGCCCAATTTCAACCAAACCTTCTGCGTTGGACTCCCAATTTCAACCAAACCTTCTGACGTTGGACCCGACATATGCATATGCGAATTGGGAGAAATTTGATTTTTGGTCCCGAAACAACATTTTCGCGGGGCTTACGAATGTTCGAAAACTGCCTCGGCCATTTTCTCCAAAACCACTGGCCCAATTTCAACCAAACCTTCTGCGTTGGACTCCCTCGACCCCCGAGACGACATATGCGAATTGGGAGAAATTTGATTTTTGGTCCGAAAACCATTTTCGCGGGGCTTACGAATGTTCGAAAACTGCCATTTTCGGCCATTTTCTCCAAAACCACTGGCCCAATTTCAACCAAACCTTCTGCGTTGGACTCCCTCGACCCCCGAGACGACATATGCGAATTGGGAGAAATTTGATTTTTGGTCCGAAAACACCATTTTCGCCGGGCTTACGAATGTTCGAAAACTGCCTCGGCCATTTTCTCCAAAACCACTGGCCCAAATCAAACTGCCTCGAGCCATTTTCTCCGAAAACTGCCTCGGCCATTTTCTCCAAAACCACTGGCCCAATTTCAACCAAACCTTCTGCGTTGGACTCCCTCGACCCCCGAGACGACATATGCGAATTGGGAGAAATTTGATTTTTGGTCCGAAAACCATTTTCGCGGGGGGCTTACGAATGTTCGAAAACTGCCTCGGCCATTTTCTCCAAAACCACTGGCCCAATTTCAACCAAACCTTCTGCGTTGGACTCCCTCGACCCCCCCCGAGACGACATATGCGAATTGGGAGAAATTTGATTTTTGGTCCGAAAACCCATTTTCGCCGGCTTACGAATGTTCGAAAACTGCCTCGGCCATTTTCTCCAGAACCACTGGCCCAATTTCAACCAAACCTTCTGCGTTGGACTCCCTCGACCCCCGAGACGACATATGCGAATTGGGAGAAATTTGATTTTTGGTCCGAAAACACCATTTTCCGGCTTACGAATGTTCGAAAACTGCCTCGGCCATTTTCTCCAAAACCACTGGCCCAATTTCAACCAAACCACTGGCCCAATCTGCAACTCCCTCTGCGTTGGACTCCCCGCGACCCGAGACATATGCATAATTGGGAGAAATTTGATTTTTGGTCCGAAACACCATTTTCGGGCTTACGAATGTTCGAAAACTGCCTCGGCCATTTTCTCCAAAACCACTGGCCCAATTTCAACCAAACCTTCTGCGTTGGACTCCCTCGACCCCCGAGACGACATATGCGAATTGGGAGAAATTTGATTTTTGGTCCGAAAACAACATTTTCGCGGGGCTTACGAATGTTCGAAAACTGCCTCGGCCATTTTCTCCAAAACCACTGGCCCAATTTCAACCAAACCTTCTGCGTTGGACTCCCTCGACCCCCGAGACGACATATGCGAATTGGGAGAAATTTGATTTTTGGTCCGAAAACACCATTTTCGGGCTTACGAATGTTCGAAACTGCCTTTTCGGCCATTTTCTCCAAAACCACTGGCCCAATTTCAACCAAACCTTCTGCGTTGGACTCCCCCAATCACCCCCTTCTGAGACGAGATATGCGAATTGGGAGAAATTTGATTTTTGGTCCGAAACCACCATTTTCGCGGGGCTTACGAATGTTCGAAAACTGCCTCGGCCATTTTCTCCAAAACCACTGGCCCAATTTCAACCAAACCTTCTGCGTTGGACTCCCCCCGAGACGACATATGCGAATTGGGAGAAATTTGATTTTTGGTCCGAAAACCACCCGCAGGCTTACGAATGTTCGAAACTGCCTCGGCCATTTTCTCCAAAACCACTGGCCCAATTTCAACCAAACCTTCTGCGTTGGACTCCCTCGACCCCCGAGACGACATATGCGAATTGGTAGAAATTTGATTTTTTGTCCGAAAACCACCCGCGGGGCTTACGAATGTTCGAAAACTGCCTCGGCCATTTTCTCCAAAACCACTGGCCCAATTTCTGGCCCAACCAAAACCTTCTGCGTTGGACTCCCTCGACCCCCGAGACGACATATGCGAATTGGGAGAAATTTGATTTTTGGTCCGAAAACAACATTTTCCCGCGGGGCTTACGAATGTTCGAAAACTGGCTCGGCCATTTTCTCCAAAACCACTGGCCCAATTTCAACCAAACCTTCTGCGTTGGACTACCCTCGACCCCCGAGACGACATATGCGAATTGGGAGAAATTTGATTTTTTTTTGGTCCGAAAACAACACCCGCGGGAATGTTTAAAACTGCCTTCGAAATTTTCTCCCATTTTCTCCAAAACCACTGGCCCAATTTCAACCAAACCTTCTGCGTTGGACTCCCTCGACCCCCGAGACGACATATGCGAATTGGGAGAAATTTGATTTTTGGTCCGAAAACCACCATTTTCGCGGGGCTTACGAATGTTCGAAAACTGCCTCGGCCATTTTCTCCAAAACCACTGGCCCAATTTCAACCAAACCTTCTGCGTTGGACTCCCTCGACCCCCGAGACGACATATGCGAATTGGGAGAAATTTGATTTTTGGTCCGAAAACCACCCGGGCCCAATTTCAACCAAACCTTCTGGGCTTACGAATGTTCGAAAAATGCCTCGGCCATTTTCTCCATTTTCTCATTTTCTCCAAAACCACTGGCCCAATTTCAACCAAACCTTCTGCGTTGGACTCCCTCGACCCCCGAGAGACGACATATGCGAATTGGGAGAAATTTGATTTTTGGACCGAAACCACATTTTCGCCGGGGCTTACGAATGTTCGAAAACTGCCTCGGCCATTTCTCCAAAACCACTGGCCCAATTTCAACCAAACCTTCTGCGTTGGACTCCCTCGACCCCCGAGACGACATATGCGAATTGGGAGAAATTTGATTTTTGGTCCGAAACCACATTTTCGCGGGGCTTACGAATGTTCGAAAACTGCCTCGGCCATTTTCTCCAAAACCACTGGCCCAATTTCAACCAAACCTTCTGCGTTGGACTCCCTCGACCCCCGAGACGACATATGCGAATTGGGAGAAATTTGATTTTTGGTCCGAAACACACCCGCGGGGCTTACGAATGTTCGAAAAACTGCCTCGGCCATTTTCTCCAAAACCACTGGCCCAATTTCAACCAAACCTTCTGCGTTGGACTCCCGTCGACCCCCCGAGACGAGACATATGCGAATTGGGAGAAATTTGATTTTTGACCGAAACCACATTTTCGCCGGGCTTACGAATGTTCGAAAAATGTGCCATTTTCATTTTCTCCAAAACCACTGGCCCAATTTCAACCAAACCTTCTGCGTTGGACTCCCCCCCCGAGACGACATATGCTTATTTTGAGAAATTTGTTTTTTGGTCCGAAACCACCATTTTCGGGGCTTACGAATGTTCGAAACTGCCTCGGCCATTTTCTCCAAAACCACTGGCCCAATTTCAACCAAACCTTCTGCGTTGGACTCCCTCGACCCCCCCCGACATATGCGAATTGGGAGAAATTTGATTTTTGGTCCGAAAACAACCCGCGGGGCTTACGAATGTTCGAAAACTGCCTCGGCCATTTTCTCCAAAACCACTGGCCCAATTACAACCAAACATACTGCGTTGGACACCCCACGACCCCCGAGACGACATATGCGAATTGGGAGAAATTTGATTTTTGGACTCCCTCGACCCCCGACGACCCGAATTGGGAGAAATTTGATTTTTGACCGAAAAACCACCGAAATGTTCGAAACTGCCTCGGCCATTTTCTCCAAAACCACTGGCCCAATTTCAACCAAACCTTCTGCGTTGGACTCCCCTCGACCCCCGAGACGACATATGCGAATTGGGAGAAATTTGATTTTTGGTCCGAAAACACCATTTTCGGGGCTTACGAATGTTCGAAAACTGCCTCGGCCATTTTCTCCAAAACCACTGGCCCAATTTCAACCAAACCTTCTGCGTTGGACTCCCCTCGACCCCCGAGACGACATATGCGAATTGGGAGAAATTTGATTTTTGGTCCGAAAACCACCAGCGGGGCTTACGAATGTTCGAAAACTGCCTCGGCCATTTTCTCCAAAACCACTGGCCCAATTTCAACCAAACCTTCTGCGTTGGACTCCCTCGACCCCCGAGACGACATATGCGAATTGGGAGAAATTTGATTTTTGGTCCGAAAACCATTTTTTGCGGGACGAATGTTCGAAAACTGCCTCGACATATGCCATTTTCTCCAAAACCACTGGCCCAATTTCTCCAAAACCACTGGCCCAAACCTTCTGCGTTGGACTCCCTTCTGCGACCCCCGAGACCCCAGATGCATATGAATTGGGAGAAATTTGATTTTTGGTCCGAAACCACCCGCGGGGAATGTTCAAAAACTGCCTCGGTCATTTTCTCCAAAACCACTGGCCCAATTTCAACCAAACCTTCTGCGTTGGACTCCCCTCGACCCCCGAGACGACATATGCGAATTGGGAGAAATTTGATTTTTGGACCGAAAACAACATTTTCGCTTACGAATGTTCGAAAACTGCCTCGGCCATTTTCTCCAAAACCACTGGCCCAATTTCAACCAAACCTTCTGCGTTGGACTCCCTCGACCCCCGAGACGACATATGCGAATTGGGAGAAATTTGATTTTTGGTCCGAAACCACCCGCGGGGATTACGTATGTTCGTAAACTGCCTCGGCCATTTTCTTCAAAACCACTGGCCCAATTTCAACCAAACCTTCTGCGTTGGACTCCCTCGACCCCCGAGACGACATATGCGAATTGGGAGAAATTTGATTTTTGGTCCGAAAACCACGACGAATGTTCAAAACTGCCTTGGCCATTTTCTCCATTTTCTCCAAAACCACTGGCCCAATTTCAACCAAACCTTCTGCGTTGACTCCCTCGACCCCCGAGACGACATATGCGAATTGGGAGAAATTTGATTTTTGGTCCGAAACACCCGCGGGCTTACGAATGTTCGAAACTGCCTTCCATTTTCTCCAAAAAACCACTGGCCCAATTTCAACCAAACCTTCTGCGTTGGACTCCCTCGACCCCCGAGACGACATATGCGAATTGGGAGAAATTTGATTTTTGGTCCGAAACCACCCGCGGGGCTTACGAATGTTCGAAAACTGCCTCGGCCATTTTCTCCAAAACCACTGGCCCAATTTCAACCAAACCTTCTGCGTTGGACTCCCTCGACCCCCGAGACATATGCGAATTGGGAGAAATTTGATTTTTGGTCCGAGAACCACCCGCGGGGCTTACTAAAGTTCGAAAAATGCATCGGCCATTTTCTCCAAAAACCACTGGCCCAATTTCAACCAAACCTTCTGCGTTGGACTTTCTCGAAAAACCACTGGCCCAATTTCAACCAAACCTTCTGACTCCCTCGACCCCCGAGACATATGCGAATTGGGAGAAATTTGATTTTTGGTCCGAAACCACCCGCGGGGCTTACGAATGTTCGAAAAATGCCTCGGCCATTTTCTACATAACCACTGGCCCAATTTCAACCAAACCTTCTGCGTTGGACTCCCTCGACCCCCGAGACGACATATGCGAATTGGGAGAAAATTGATTTTTGGTCCGAAAACCACATTTTCGCCGGCTTACGAATCTTCGAAAACTGCCTCGGCCATTTTCTCCAAAACCACTGGCCCAATTTCAACCAAACCTTCTGCGTTGGACTCCCTCGACCCCCGAGACGACATAGACCAATGCGAATTGGGAGAAATTTGATTGTTGGTCCGAAAACAACCCGCGGGGGTGACGAATGTTCGAAAACCTCGCCATTTTCTCCATTTTCTCCAAAACCACTGGCCCAATTTCAACCAAACCTTCTGCGTTGGACTCCCTCGACCCCCGAGACGACATATGCGAATTGGGAGAAATTTGATTTTTGGTCCGAAAACACCATTTTCGCGGGGCTTACGAATGTTCGAAAACTGCCTCGGCCATTTTCTTTTCCCAAACCACTGGCCCAATTTCAACCAAACCTTCTGCGTTGGACTCCCGACCCCGAGACGACATATGCGAATTGGGAGAAATTTGATTTTTGGTCCGAAAACAACACGCGGGGCGTACGAATGTTCGAAAACTGCCTCGGCCCGTTTCTCCAAAACCACTGGCCCAATTTCAACCAAACCTTCTGCGTTGGACTCCCTCGACCCCCGAGACGACATATGCGAATTGGGAGAAATTTGATTTTTGGTCCGAAACCACCATTTTCGCGGGGCTTACGAATGTTCGAAAACTGCCTCGGCCATTTTCTCCAAAACCACTGGCCCAATTTCAACCAAACCTTCTGCGTTGGACTCCCTCGACCCCCCGAGACGACATATGCGAATTGGGAGAAATTTGATTTTTGGTCCGAAAACCACCCGCGGGGCTTACGAATGTTCGAAAAATGCCTCGGCCATTTTCTCCAAAACCACTGGCCCAATTTCAACCAAACCTTCTGCGTTGGACTCCCTTCGACCCCCGAGACGACATATGCGAATTGGGAGAAATTTGATTTTTGGTCCGAAAACAACCGGGCTTACGAATGTTCGAAAACTGCCTCGGCCATTTTCTCCAAAAAAACTGGCCCAATTTCAACCAGACCTTCTGCGTTGGACTCCCTCGACCCCCGAGACGACATATGCGAATTGGGAGAAATTTGATTTTTGGTCCGAAAACCATTTTCCCGGGGCTTACGAATGTTCGAAACTGCCTCGGCCATTTTCTCCAAAACCACTGGCCCAATTTCAACCAAACCTTCTGCGTTGGACTCCCTCGACCCCCGAGACGACATATGCGAATTGGGAGAAATTTGATTTTTGGACCGAAACACACCCGCCGGGCTTACGAATGTTCGAAAACTGCCTCGGCCATTTTCTCCAAAACCACTGGCCCAATTTCAACCAAACCTTCTGCGTTGGACTCCCTCGACCCCCGAGACGACATATGCGAATTGGGAGAAATTTGATTTTTGGACTCCCTCGAAAGACGACATATGCGAATTGGGAGAAATTTGATTTTTGGTCCGAAACCACCCGCCGGGGCTTACGAAAAAACTGCCTCGGCCATTTTCTCGGCCATTTTCTCCAAAACCACTGGCCCAATTTCAACCAAACCTTCTGCGTTGGACTCCCTCGACCCCCGAGACATATGCGAATTGGGAGAAATTTGATTTTTGGACCGAAACAACATTTTCGCCGCGGGGCTTTACGAATGTTCGAAAACTGCCTCGGCCATTTTCTCCAAAACCACTGGCCCAATTTCAACCAAACCTTCTGCGTTGGACTCCCTCGACCCCCGAGACGACATATGCGAATTGGGAGAAATTTGATTTTTGGTCCGAAACACCATTTTCGCGGGGCTTACGAATGTTCGAAAACTGCCATTTTCGGCCATTTTCTCCAAAACCACTGGCCCAATTTAAACCAAACCTTCTGCGTTGGACTCCCTCGACCCCCGAGACGACATATGCGAATTGGGAGAAATTTGATTTTTGGTCCGAAAAACCAACATTTTCGCGCGGGGCTTACGAATGTTCGAAAAATTTGCCTTTTTGGTCGGCCATTTTCTCCAAAACCACTGGCCCAATTTCAACCAAAAAACCACTGGCCCAATTTCAACCAAACCTTCTGCGTTGGACTCCCTCGACCCCCGAGACGACATATGCGAATTGGGAGAAATTTGATTTTTGGTCCGAAACCACCCGCGGGGCTTACGAATGTTCTAATACTGCCTCGGCCATTTTCTCCAAAACCACTGGCCCAATTTCAACCAAACCTTCTGCGTTGGACTCCCTCGACCCCCGAGACGACATATGCGAATTGGGAGAAATTTGATTTTTGGTCCGAAACAACATTTTCCGCGGGGCTTACGAATGTTCGAAAACTGCCTCGGCCATTTTCTCCAAAACCACTGGCCCAATTTCAACCAAACCTTCTGCGTTGGACTCCCTCGACCCCCGAGACGACATATGCGAATTGGGAGAAATTTGATTTTTGGACCGAAAACCACCATTTTCGACTTACGAATGTTCGAAAACTTGGACCTCGGAGACCATTTTCTCCAAATTTTTTTTGGTCCGAAAACCACTGGCCCAATTTCAACCAAACCACTGGCCCACTTTCAACCCTTCTGCGTTGACCCCCCTCGAGACCCCGAGACGACATATGCGAATTGGGAGAAATTTGATTTTTGGTCCGAAAAACACCCGCGGGGCTTACGAATGTTCGAAAACTGCCTCGGCCATTTTCTCCAAAACCACTGGCCCAATTTCAACCAAACCTTCTGCGTTGGACTCCCTCGACCCCCGAGACGACATATGCGAATTGGGAGAAATTTGATTTTTGGACCGAAAACACCCGCGGGGCTTACGAATGTTCGAAAACTGCCTCGGCCATTTTCTCCAAAACCACTGGCCCAATTTCAACCAAACCTTCTGCGTTGGACTCCCTCGACCCCCGAGACGACATAATTGGGAGAAATTTGATTTTTGGTCCGAAACCACCCATTTTCGGGCTTACGAATGTTCGAAAACTGCCTCGGCCATTTTCTCCAAAAACCACTGGCCCAATTTCAACCAAACCTTCTGCGTTGGACTCCCTCGACCCCCCCGAGACGACATATGCGAATTGGGAGAAATTTGATTTTTGGACCGAAACCACCATTTTCGGGGCTTACGAATGTTCGAAAACTGCCTCGGCCATTTTCTCCAAAACCACTGGCCCAATTTCAACCAAACCTTCTGCGTTGGACTCCCCTCGACCCCCGAGACGACATATGCGAATTGGGAGAAATTTGATTTTTGGACCGAAAACACCATTTTCGGCGGCTTACGAATGTTCGAAAACTGCCTCTGCCATTTTCTCCAAAACCACTGGCCCAATTTCAACCAAACCTTCTGCGTTGGACTCCCCTCGACCCCCGAGACGACATATGCGAATTGGGAGAAACTTGATTTTTGGTCCGAAAACCACCCGCGGGGCTTACGAATGTTCGAAAACTGCCTCGGCCATTTTCTCCAAAACCACTGGCCCAATTTCAACCAAACCTTCTGCGTTGGACTCACCTCGACCCCCGAGACGACATATGCGAATTGGGAGAAACTTGATTTTTGGTCCGAAAACAACACGCTGGGCTTACGAATTATCGAAAAAAGACTCGGCAATTTTCTACAAAAACCACTGGCCCATTTCAACCAAACCTTCTGCGTTGGACTCCCTCGACCCCCGAGACGACATATGCGAATTGGGAGAAATTTGATTTTTGGACCGAAACACACCCGCGGGGCTTACGAATGTTCGAAAACTGCCTCGGCCATTTTCTCCAAAACCACTGGCCCAATTTCAACCAAACCTTCTGCGTTGGACTCCCTCGACCCCCGAGACGACATATGCGAATTGGGAGAAATTTGATTTTTGGACCGAAAACACCACCGCCGGGCTTTTGAATGTTCGAAAACTGCCTCGGCCATTTTCTTCATTTTCTCCAAAACCACTGGCCCAATTTCAACCAAACCTTCTGCGTTGGACTCCCTCGACCCCCGAGACGACATATGCGAATTGGGAGAAATTTGATTTTTGGACCGAAAAACATTTTCGCCCGGGCTTACGAATGTTCGAAAACTGCCTCGGCCATTTTCTCCCGGGAACCACTGGCCCAATTTCAACCAAACCTTCTGCGTTGGACTACCGTCGACCCCCGAGACGACATATGCGAATTGGGAGAAAATTGATTTTTGGTCCGGCCATTTTCTCCAAAACCACTGGCCCAATTTCAACCAAACCTTCTGCGTTGGACTCCCTCGACCCCCGAGACGACATATGCGAATTGGGAGAAATTTGATTTTTGGTCCGAAAACACCATTTTCGCGGGGCTTACGAATGTTCGAAAACTGCCATTTTCGGCCATTTTCTCCAAAACCCCGGGCCAAATTTCAACCAACCCTCCTGCTTTGGACTCCCTCGACCCCCGAGACGACATATGCGAATTGGGAGAAATTTGATTTTTGGACCGAAAACCACCATTTTCGGGGCTTACGAATGTTACGAATGTTCGAAAACTGCCTCGGCCATTTTCTCCAAAACCACTGGCCCAATTTCAACCAAACCTTCTGCGTTGGACTCCCCTCGACCCCCGAGACGACATATGAAATTTGAATTGGGAGAAATTTGATTTTGGACCCAAAACCACTGGCCCAATTTCAACCAAACCTTCTGCGTTGGACTCCCATCTACCCCCGAGACGACATATGCGAATTGGGAGAAATTTGATTTTTGGTCCGAAAACCCGCCTGTTGTTCGAAACTGCCGCCATTTTCTCCAAAACCACTGGCCCAATTTCAACCAAACCTTCTGCGTTGGACTCCCTTCGACCCCCGAGACGACATATGCGAATTGGGAGAAATTTGATTTTTGGTCCGAAAACACCATTTTCGCGGGGCTTACGAATGTTCGAAAACTGCCTCGGCCATTTTCTCCAAAACCACTGGCCCAATTTCAACCAAACCTTCTGCGTTGGACTCCCTCGACCCCCGAGACGACATATGCGAATTGGGAGAAATTTGATTTTTGGACCGAAAACAACATTTTCGCGGGGCTTACGAATGTTCGAAAACTGCCTCGGCCATTTTCTCCAAAACCACTGGCCCAATTTCAACCAAACCTTCTGCGTTGGACTCCCTCCCCCCGAGACGACATATGCGAATTGGGAGAAATTTGATTTTTGGTCCGAAAACCACCATTTTCGCGGGGCTTACGAATGTTCGAAAACTGCCTCGGCCATTTTCTCCAAAACCACTGGCCCAATTTCCGAAACCACATTTTCGCGGGCTTACGAATGTTCAAAACTGCCTTTTCGGCCATTTTCTCCAAAACCACTGGCCCAATTTCAACCACCTTCTGCGTTGGACTCCCTCGACCCCCGAGACGACATATGCGAATTGGGAGAAATTTGATTTTTGGACCGAAAACAACATTTTCGCCGCGGGGCTTACGAATGTTCGAAAACTGCCTCGGCCATTTTCTCCAAAACCACTGGCCCAATTTCAACCAAACCTTATGCGATGGACTCCCTCGACCCCCGAGATGACATATGCGAATTGGGAGAAATTTGATTTTTGGTCCGAAAACCACCCGCGGGGCTACGAATGTTCGAAACTGCCGAAACCCTTTTTCTCCAAAACCACTGGCCCAATTTCAACCAAACCTTCTGCGTTGGACTCCCCTCGACCCCCGAGACGACATATGCGAATTGGGAGAAATTTGATTTTTGGTCCGAAAACACCATTTTCGCCGGGGCTTACGAATGTTCGAAAACTGCCTCGGCCATTTTCTCCAAAACAACTGGCCCAATTTCAACCAAACCTTCTGCGTTGGACTCCCTCGACCCCCGAGACGACATATGCGAATTGGGAGAAATTTGATTTTTGGTCCGAAACACACCCGCGGGCGAATGTTCGAAAACTGCCTCGGCCATTTTCTCCAAAACCACTGGCCCAATTTCAACCAAACCTTCTGCGTTGGACTCCCTCGACCCCCGAGACGACATATGCGAATTGGGAGAAATTTGATTTTTGGTCCGAAACACACCCGGGAACGAATGTTCGAAAACTGCCTCGGCCATTTTCTCCAAAACCACTGGCCCAATTTCAACCAAACCTTCTGCGTTGGACTCCCTCGACCCCCCCCCCCCGACATATGCGAATTGGGAGAAATTTGATTTTTGGTCCGAAAACCACCACTTTTTGGAAAAACTTACGAATGTTCGAAAAACTGCGTTGGACCCCTCGACCCCCGAGACGACATATGCGAATTGGGAGAAATTTGATTTTTGGTCCGAAACACCATTTTCGGGGCTTACGAATGTTCGAAAACTCGCCATTTTCTCCAAAACCACTGGCCCAAAACCACTGGCAACCAAACCTTCTGCGTTGGACTCCCTCGACCCCCGAGACGACATATGCGAATTGGGAGAAATTTGATTTTTGGTCCGAAAACACATTTTCGCGCGGCTTACGAATGTTCGAAAACTGCCTCGGCCATTTTCTCCAAAACCACTGGCCCAATTTCAACCAAACCTTCTGCGTTGGACTCCCTCGACCCCGAGACGACATATGCGAATTGGGAGAAATTTGATTTTTGGTCCGAAAACCACCCGCGGGGCTTACGAATGTTCGAAAACTGCCTCGGCCATTTTCTCCAAAACCACTGGCCCAATTTCAAACAAACCTTCTGCGTTGGAATCCCAACGACCCCCGAGACGACAAATGCGACTTGGGAGAAAATTGATTTTTGGTCCGAATAACACCCGCGGGGCTTACGAATGTTCGAAAACTGCCTCGGCCATTTTCTCCAAAACCACTGGCCCAATTTCAACCAAACCTTCTGCGTAGGACTCCCTCGACCCCCGAGACGACATATGCGAATTGGGAGAAATTTGATTTTTGGACCGAAAACATTTTTTTTGGGGCTTTTTGGCGAATGTTCGAAAACTGCCTCGGCCAATGTTCGAAAACTGCCTCGGACATTTTCTCCAAAACCACTGGCCCAATTTCAACCAAACCTTCTGCGTTGGACTCCCTCGACCCCCGAGACGACATATGCGAATTGGGAGAAATTTGATTTTTGGTCCGAAACCACCCGCGGGGCTTACGAATGTTCGAAAACTGCCTCGGCCATTTTCTCCAAAACCACTGGCCCAATTTCAACCAAACCTTCTGCGTTGGACTCCCGCGACCCCCGAGACGACAAATGCGAATTGGGAGAAATTTGATTTTTGGACCGAAAACACCATTTTCGCGGGGCTTACGAATGTTCGAAAACTGCCTCGGCCATTTTCTCCAAAACCACTGGCCCAATTTCAACCAAACCTTCTGCGTTGGACTCCCTCGACCCCCGAGACGACATATGCGAATTGGGAGAAATTTGATTTTTGGTCCGAAAACCCAATTTCAACCAAACCTTCTGGGGACTTAGACGACATATGCGAATTGGGAGAAATTTGATTTTTGGTCCGAAACCACCATTTTCGGGGCTTACGAATGTTCGAAAAATGTCGGCCAAACTTTTCTCCATTTTCTCCAAAACCACTGGCCCAATTTCAACCAAACCTTCTGCGTTGGACTCCCTCGACCCCCGAGACGACATATGCGAATTGGGAGAAATTTGATTTTTGGTCCGATAAACACCATTTTCGGGGCTTACGAATGTTCGAAAACTGCCTCGGCCATTTTCTCCAAAACCACTGGCCCAATTTCAACCAAACCTTCTGCGTTGGACTCCCTCGACCCCCGAGACGACATATGCGAATTGGGAGAAATTTGATTTTTGGTCCGAAAACCACAACCAAAAAACTTCTGCCATTTTCTCCAAAAACCACTGGCCCAATTTCAACCAAACCTTCTGCGTTGGACTCCCCCGACCCCCGAGACGACATATGCGAATTGGGAGAAATTTGATTTTTGGTCCGAAAACCACCATTTTCGCGGGGCTTACGAATGTTCGAAAACTGCCACGGCCATTTTCTCCAAAACCACTGGCCCAATTTCAACCAAACCTGCTGCGGTGGACTCCCTCGACCCCCGAGACGACATATAATTGGGAGAAATTTGATTTTTGGTCCGAAAAACCATTTTGGACGAAACGAATGTTCGAAAATGCCTCGGCCATTTTCTCCCTCGGCCATTTTCTCCAAAACCACTGGCCCAATTCAACCAAACCTTCTGCGTTGGACTCCCTCGACCCCCGAGACGACATATGCGAATTGGGAGAAACTTGATTTTTGGTCCGAAACCACCCGCGGGGCTTACGAATGTTCGAAAAACTGCCTTTTCCATTTTCTCCAAAACCACTGGCCCAATTTCAACCAAACCTTCTGCGTTGGACTCCCTCGACCCCAGAGACGACATATGCGAATTGGGAGAAATTTGATTTTTGGACCGAAAAACACCCGCCGAAACGACGAATGTTCGAAAACTGCCTCGGCCATTTTCTCCAAAACCACTGCCCCAATTTCAACCAAACCTTCTGCGTTGGACTCCCCTCGACCCCCCTGACGACATATGCGAATTGGGAGAAATTTGATTTTTGGACCGAAACCACCCGAGACGACATATGCGAATTGGGAGAAATTTGATTTTTGGTCCGAAAACCAACCCCCGGGGCTTACGAATGTTCGAAAACTGCCATTTTCTCCAAAACCACTGGCCCAAACCACTTCAACCAAACCTTCAACCAAACTCCCCTTCTGCGTTGGACTCCCCGAGACGAGAGACATAGCGAATTGGGAGAAATTTGATTTTTGGTCCGAAAACACCCGCGGGGCTTACGAATGTTCGAAAACTGCCTCGGCCATTTTCTCCAAAACCACTGGCCCAATTTCAACCAAACCTTCTGCGTTGGACTCCCTCGACCCCCGAGACGACATATGCGAATTGGGAGAAATTTGATTTTTGGACCGAAACCACCCGCGGGGCTTACGAATGTTTAAAACCTGGCCATTTGTTCGAAAACTGCCATTTTCTCCATTTTCCACTGGCCCTGGCCCAACCAAAACCTTCTGCGTTGGACTCCCTCGACCCCCGAGACGACATATGCGAATTGGGAGAAATTTGATTTTTGGTCCGAAAACCATTTTCGCGCGGGGCTTACGAATGTTCGAAAACTGCCTCGGCCATTTTCTCCAAAAACCACTGGCCCAATTTCAACCAAACCTTCTGCGTTGGACTCCCTCGACCCCCCCCCGACGACATATGCGAATTGGGAGAAATTTGATTTTTGGTCCGAAACACCATTTTCGCCGGGGCTTACGAATGTTCGAAAACTGCCTCGGCCATTTTCTCCAAAACCACTGGCCCAATTTCAACCAAACCTTCTGCGTTGGACTCCCTCGACCCCCGAGACGACATATGCGAATTGGGAGAAATTTGATTTTTGGTCCGAAAACAACATTTTCGCGGGGCTTACGAATGTTCGAAAACTGCCTCGGCCATTTTCTCCAAAACCACTGGCCAAATTTCAACCAAACCGTCTGCGTTGGACTCCCTCGACCCCCGAGACGACATATGCGAATTGGGAGAAATTTGATTTTTGGTCCGAAAACAACATTTTCGCCGGGCTTACGAATGTTCGAAAACTGCCTCGGCCATTTTCTCCAAAACCACTGGCCCAATTTCAACCAAACCTTCTGCGTTGGACTCCCTCGACCCCCGAGACGACATATGCGAATTGGGAGAAATTTGATTTTTGGACCGAAAACACCACATTTTCGGGGCTTACGAATGTTCGAAAACTGCCTCGGCCATTTTCTCCAAAACCACTGGCCTAATTTCAACCAAACCTTCTGCGTTGGACTCCCTCGACCCCTGAGACGACATATGCGAATTGGGAGAAATTTGATTTTTGGTCCGAAAACACCATTTTCGCGGGGCTTACGAATGTTCGAAAACTGCCTCGGCCATTTTCTCCAAAACCACTGGTCCAATTTCAACCAAACCTTCTGCGTTGGACTCCCCTCGTCCCCCGAGAGACGACATATGCGAATTGGGAGAAATTTGATTTTTGGTCCGAAAACCACCCGCGGGGCTTACGAATGTTCGAAAACTGCCTCGGCCATTTTCTCCAAAAAACCACTGGCCCAATTTCAACCAAACCTTCTGGCCCAATTGGACTCCCGTTGGACTCCCCCCCCCGAGACGACATATGCGAATTGGGAGAAATTTGATTTTTGGTCCGAAAACACCCGCGGGGGCTTACGAATGTTCGAAAACTGCCTCGGCCATTTTCTCCAAAACCACTGGCCCAATTTCAACCAAACCTTCTGCGTTGGACTCCCCGACCCCCGAGACGACATAGAATTGGGAGAAATTTGATTTTTGGTCCGAAAACACCATTTTCGCCGGGCTTACGAATGTTCGAAAACTGCCTCGGCCATTTTCTCCAAAACCACTGGCCCAATTTCAACCAAACCTTCTGCGTTGGACTCCCTCGACCCCCGAGACGACATATGCGAATTGGGAGAAATTTGATTTTTGGTCCGAAACCACCCGCGGGGCTTACGAATGTTCGAAAACTGCCTAGGCCATTTTCTCCAAAACCACTGGCCCAATTTCAACCAAACCTTCTGCGTTGGACAACCCACGACCCCCGAGACGACATATGCGAATTGGGAGAAATTTGATTTTTGGTCCGAAAACAACATTTTCGCGGGGCTTACGAATGTTCGAAAACTGCCTCGGCCATTTTCTCCAAAACCACTGGCCCAATTTCAACCAAACCTTCTGCGTTGGACTCCCTCGACCCCCGAGACGACATATGCGAATTGGGAGAAATTTGATTTTTGGACCGAAAACACATTTTCGCGGGGCTTACGAATGTTCGAAACTGCCTCGGCCATTTTCTCCAAAACCACTGGCCCAATTTCAACCAAACCTTCTGCGTTGGACTCCCTCGACCCCCGAGACGACATATGCGAATTGGGAGAAATTTGATTTTTGGTCCGAAACCATTTTCGCGGGGCTTACGAATGTTCGAAAACTGCCTCGGCCATTTTCTCCAAAACCACTGGCCCAATTTCAACCAAACCTTCTGCGTTGGACTCCCTCGACCCCCGAGACGACATATGCGAATTGGGAGAAATTTGATTTTTGGTCCGAAACCACATTTTCGCCGGGCTTACGAATGTTCGAAAACTGCCTCGGCCATTTTCTCCAAAACCACTGGCCCAATTTCAACCAAACCTTCTGCGTTGGACTCCCTCGACCCCCGAGACGACATATGCGAATTGGGAGAAATTTGATTTTTGGACCGAAAAACCAAACATTTTCGCCCCCGAGAAGACATATGCGAATTGGGAGAAATTTGATTTTTGGAAAAACAACATTTTCCGCCTCATTTCTCCAAAACCACTGGCCCAATTTCAACCAAACCTTCTGCGTTGGACTCCCTCGACCCCCGAGACGACATATGCGAATTGGGAGAAATTTGATTTTTGGTCCGAAACCACCCGCATTTTCGAATGTTCGAAAACTGCCTCGGCCATTTTCTCCAAAACCACTGGCCCAATTTCAACCAAACCTTCTGCGTTGGACTCCCCTCGACCCCCGAGACGACATATTCGAATTGGGAGAAATTTGATTTTTGGTCCGAAACCACATTTTCGGGCTTACGAATGTTCGAAAACTGCCTCGGCCATTTTCTTTTCCAAAACCACTGGCCCAATTTCAACCAAACCTTCTGCGTTGGACTCCCTCGACCCCCGAGACGACATATGCGAATTGGGAGAAATTTGATTTTTGGACCGAAACAACATTTTCGCCGGGCTACGAATGTTCGAAAACTGCCTCGGCCATTTTCTCCAAAAACCACTGGCCCATTTTCAACCAAACCAAACCTTGCGTTGGACTCCCCGCCCCCCGACCCCCGAATTGAGAAATTTGATTTTTGGTCCGAAACATATGGGAAATTTCGAAAATTTGGCCATTTTCTCCAAAACCACTGGCCCAATTTCAACCAAAACCTTTTCTCCAAAACTGGCCCAATTTCACCAAACCTTCTGCGTTGGACCCCCCCCCGAGACGACATATGCGAATTGGGAGAAATTTGATTTTTGGTCCGAAAAACCCATTTTCGCTTTTACGAATGTTCGAAACTGCCTCGGCCATTTTCTCCAAAACCACTGGCCCAATTTCAACCAAACCTTCTGCGTTGGACTCCCTCGACCCCCGAGACGACATATGCGAATTGGGAGAAATTTGATTTTTGGTCCGAAACACCATTTTCGGGGCTTACGAATGTTCGAAAACTGCCTCGGCCATTTTCTCCAAAACCACTGGCCCAATTTCAACCAAACCTTCTGCGTTGGACTCCCTCGACCCCCGAGACGACATATGTTCGAAACTTGGGAGAAATTTGATTTTTGGACTCCCTCGAAAACAACATTTTCGCGGGGCTTACGAATGTTCGAAAACTGCCTCGGCCATTTTCTCCAAAACCACTGGCCCAATTTCAACCAAACCTTCTGCGTTGGACTCCCTCGACCCCGAGACGACATATGCGAATTGGGAGAAATTTGATTTTTGGTCCGAAAACAACATTTTCGGGCTTACGAATGTTCGAAAACTGCCTCGGCCATTTTCTCCAAAAACCACTGGCCCAATTTCAACCAAACCTTCTGCGTTGGACTCCCTCGACCCCCGAGACGACATATGCGAATTGGGAGAAATTTGATTTTTGGTCCGAAAACAACATTTTCGGGGCTTACGAATGTTCGAAAACTGCCTCGGCCATTTTCTCCAAAAACCACTGGCCCAATTTCAACCAAACCTTCTGCGTTGGACTCCCTCGACCCCCGAGACGACATATGCGAATTGGGAGAAATTTGATTTTTGGTCCGAAAACCACCATTTTCGGGGCTTACGAATGTTCGAAACTGCCTGCCATTTTCTCCCAACCACTGGCCCAATTTCAACCAAACCTTCTGCGTTGGACTCCCTCGACCTCCGAGACGACATATGCGAATTGGGAGAAATTTGATTTTTGGTCCGAAAAACCACCCGCGGGGCTTACGAATGTTCGAAAACTGCCTCGGCCATTTTCTCCAAAACCACAGGCCCAAATTCAACCAAACATAATGCGTTGGACTCCCCTCGACCCCCGAGACGACATATGCGAATTGGGAGAAATTTGATTTTTGGACCTAATACATCATTTTCGCGGGCTTACGAATGTTCGAAAACTGCCTCGGCCATTTTCTCCATTTTCTCCAAAACCACTGGCCCAATTTCAACCAAACCTTCTGCGTTGGACTCCCCTCGACCCCCGAGACGACATATGCGAATTGGGAGAAATTTGATTTTTGGTCCGAAAACCACCATTTTCGCTTACGAATGTTCGAAAAACCTCGGCCATTTTCTCCAAAACCACTGGCCCACTTTAACCAAACCTTCTGCGTTGGACTCCCTCGACCCCCGAGACGACATATGCGAATTGGGAGAAATTTGATTTTTGGTCCGAAAACACCATTTTCGGGGCTTACGAATGTTCGAAAACTGCCTCGGCCATTTTCTCCAAAAAACCACTGGCCCAATTTCAACCAAACCTTCTGCGTTGGACTCCCTCGACCCCCGAGACGACATATGCGAATTGGGAGAAATTTGATTTTTGGTCCGAAACAACCCGCGGGGCTTACGAATGTTCGAAAACTGCCTCGGCCATTTTCTCCAAAACCACTGGCCCAAAACCACTCAACCAAACCTTCTGCGTTGGACTCTCCTCGACCCCCGAGACCACATATGCGAATTGGGAGAAATTTGATTTTTGGACCGAAAACCACATTTTCGGGAAAACCACTGGCCCAATTTCAACCAAACCTTTGCGTTGGACTCCCGACCGACCCCCGAGACGACATATGCGATGTTTGATTTTTGGTCCGAAACCACCCGCCGGGGCTTACGAATGTTCGAAACTGCCATTTTCTCCAAAACCACTGGCCCAATTTCAACCAAACCTTCTGCGTTGGACTCCCGTCGACCCCCGAGACGACATATGCGAATTGGGAGAAATTTGATTTTTGGTCCGAAACAACATTTTCGCTCGGGGCTTACGAATGTTCGAAAACTGCCTCGGCCATTTTCTCCAAAACCACTGGCCCAATTTCAACCAAACCTTCTGCGTTGGACTCCCGTCGACCCCCGAGACGACATATGCGAATTGGGAGAAATTTGATTTTTGGTCCGAAAACACCATTTTCGCGGGGGCTTACGAATGTTCGAAAACTGCCTCGGCCATTTTCTCCAAAACCACTGGCGCAATTTCAACCAAACCTTCTGCGTTGGACTCCCTTGACCCCCGAGACGAGACATATGCGAATTGGGAGAAATTTGATTTTTGGTCCGAAAACACCCGCGGGGCTTACGAATGTTCTACAACTGCCTCGGCCATTTTCTCCAAAAACCACTGGCCCAATTTCAACCAAACCTTCTGCGTTGGACTCCCTCGACCCCCGAGACGACATATGCGAATTGGGAGAAATTTGATTTTTGGACCGAAAACAACATTTTCGCCGGGGCTTACGAATGTTCGAAACTGCCTTTTTCTCCAAAAACCACTGGCCCAATTTCAACCAAACCTTCTTTGGACTCCCCGACCCCCGAACCATATGCCCCGAAACCAACCAAACCTCAACGAAACCCTTCTGCCATTTTCTCCAAAACCACTGGACCAAAATTTTCAACCAAACCTTCTGCGTTGGACTCCCTCGAGACGAGACGACATATGAATTGGGAGAAATTTGATTTTTGGTCCGAAAACACCCGCGGGGCTTACGAATGTTCGAATACTGCCTCGGCCATTTTCTCCAAAACCACTGGCCCAATTTCAACCAAACCTTCTGCGTTGGACTCCCCTCGACCCCCGAGACGACATATGCGAATTGGGAGAAATTTGATTTTTGGTCCCGAAACCACCCGCGGGGCTTACGAATGTTCGAAAACCTTTTCGGCCATTTTCTCCAAAACCACTGGCCCAATTTCAACCAAACCTTCTGCGTTGGACTTTTCGACCCCCGAGACGACATATGCGAATTGGGAGAAATTTGATTTTTGGTCCGAAAACCACCACGAATGTTCGAAAACTGCCTCAATTTTCTCCAAAACCACTGGCCCAATTTCAACCAAACCTTCTGCGTTGGACTCCCTCGACCCCCGAGACGACATATGCGAATTGGGAGAAATTTGATTTTTGGACCGAAAACAACCATTTTCGCCGGGCTTACGAATGTTCGAAAACTGCCTCGGCCATTTTCTCCAAAACCACTGGCCCAATTTCAACCAAACCTTCTGCGTTGGACTCCCTCGACCCCCGAGACGACATATGCGAATTGGGAGAAATTTGATTTTTGGTCCGAAACCACCATTTTCGCGGGGCTTACGAATGTTCGAAACTGCCTCGGCCATTTTCTCCAAAAAAACCACTGGCCCAATTTCAACCAAACCTTCTGCGTTGGACCACTGGCCCAATTTCCCCCGAGACTCCCCTCGAGACATATATGCGAATTGGGAGAAATTTGATTTTTGGTCCGAAACACCATTTTCGCGGGGCTTACGAATGTTCGAAAACTGCCTCGGCCATTTTCTCCAAAACCACTGGCCCAATTTCAACCAAACCTTCTGCGTTGGACTCCCTGGACTCCCCCCCCCGAGACGACATATGCGAATTGGGAGAAACTTGATTTTTGGTCCGAAAACCACCCTTTCGAATGTTCGAAAACTGCCTCGGCCATTTTCTCCAAAACCACTGGCCCAATTTCAACCAAACCTTCTGCGTTGGACTCCCCTCGACCCCCGAGAAGACATATGCGAATTGGGAGAAATTTGATTTTGGACCGAAAACAACATTTTCGCCGGCTTACGAATGTTCGAAAACTGCCTCGGCCATTTTCTCCAAAACCACTGGCCCAATTTCAACCAAACCTTCTGCGTTGGACTCCCATCTTCCCCCGAGACGACATATGCGAATTGGTAGAAATTTGATTTTTGGTCCGAAAACCACCCGCGGGGCTTACGAATGTTCGAAAACTGCCTCGGCCATTTTCTCCCACTGGCCCAAAACCACTGGCCCAACCAAAACCAAACCTGCGTTGGACTCCCTTGACTCCCGAGACCCCATACGACATATGCGAATTGGGAGAAATTTGATTTTTGGACCGAAAACACATTTTCGCGGGGCTACGAATGTTCGAAAACTGCCTCGGCCATTTTCTCCAAAACCACTGGCCCAATTTCAACCAAACCTTCTGCGTTGGACTCCCCTCGACCCCCGAGACGACATATGCGAATTGGGAGAAATTTGATTTTTGGTCCGAAACCACCCGGGGCTTACGAATGTTCGAAAACTGCCTCGGCCATTTTCTCCAAAAACCACTGGCCCAATTTCAACCAAACCTTCTGCGTTGGACTCCCTCGACCCCCGAGACGACATATGCGAATTGGGAGAAATTTGATTTTTGGTCCGAAAACCATTTTCCGAAAACCTTACGAATGTTCGAAAACTGCCTCGGCCATTTTCTCCAAAACCACTGGCCCAATTTCAACCAAACCTTCTGCGTTGGACTCCCCTCGACCCCCGAGACGACATATGCGAATTGGGAGAAATTTGATTTTTGGTCCGATTTTGGTCCGAAAACCAAAAACCAAAACGAATGTTACGAATGTTCGAAAACTGCCTCGGCCATTTTCTCCAAAACCACTGGCCCAATTTCAACCAAACCTTCTGCGTTGGACTCCCCTCGACCCCCGAGACGACATATGCGAATTGGGAGAAATTTGATTTTTGGTCCGAAAACACCATTTTCGGGGCTTACGAATGTTCGAAAACTGCCTCGGCCATTTTCTCCAAAACCACTGGCCCAATTTCAACCAAACCTTCTGCGTTGGACTCCCTCGACCCCCGAGACGACATATGCGAATTGGGAGAAATTTGATTTTTGGTCCGAAACCAACATTTTCGCGGGGCTTACGAATGTTCGAAAACTGCCTCGGCCAATTTCTCCATTTTCTCCACTGGCCCAATTTCAACCAAACCTTCTGCGTTGGACTCCCCGACCCCCCGAGACGACATATGCGAATTGGGAGAAATTTGATTTTTGGTCCGAAAACCACCATTTTCGACGACATATGCGAATTGGGAGAAATTTGAATTGTTCGAAAACTTACCAATGTTCGAAAACTGCCTCGGCCATTTTCTCCAAAACCACTGGCCCAATTTCAACCAAACCTTCTGCGTTGGACTCCCTCGACCCCCGAGACGACATATGCGAATTGGGAGAAATTTGATTTTTGGTCCGAAACCACCATTTTCGCGGGGCTTACGAATGTTCGAAAACTGCCTCGGCCATTTTCTCCAAAACCACTGGCCCAATTTCAACCAAACCTTCTGCGTTGGACTCCCTCGACCCCCGAGACGACATATGCGAATTGGGAGAAATTTGATTTTTGGACCGAAAACACATTTTCGCCGGACTTACGAATGTTCGAAAACTGCCTCGGCCATTTTCTCAAAAACCACTGGCCCAATTTCAACCAAACCTTCTGCGTTGGACTCCCTCGACCCCCGAGACGACATATGCGAATTGGGAGAAATTTGATTTTTGGACCGAAAACAACATTTTCGCGGGGCTTACGAATGTTCGAAAAATTTGATTTTTGGTCCGAAACCTCGGCCATTTTCTCCATTTTCTCCAAAAACCACTGGCCCAATTTCAACCAAACCTTCTGCGTTGGACTCCCTCGACCCCCGAGACGCCATCTGCGAATTGGGAGAAATTTGATTTTTGCCGAAACACCCGCGGGGCTTACGAATGTTCGAAAACTGCCTCGGCCATTTTCTCCAAAAAAACTGGCCCAATTTCAACCAAACCTTCTGCGTTGGACTCCCTCGACCCCCGAGACGACATATGCGAATTGGGAGAAATTTGATTTTTGGTCCGAAACCACCCGCCGGGCTTACGAATGTTCGAAAAATGCCTTTGGCCATTTTCTCCCTCGGCCATTTTCTCCAAAACCACTGGCCCAATTTCAACCAAACCTTCTGCGTTGGACTCCCTCGACCCCCGAGACGACATATGCGAATTGGGAGAAATTTGATTTTTGGTCCGAAAACAACATTTTCCCGCGGGGCTTACGAATGTTCGAAAACTGCCTCGGCCATTTTCTCCAAAAAAACTGGCCCAATTTCAACCAAACCTTCTGCGTTGGAGTCTCCTCGACCCCCGAGACGACATATGCGAATTGGGAGAAATTTGATTTTTGGTCCGAAAACCACCCGCGGGCTTACGAATGTTCGAACTGCCTCGGCCATTTTCTCCAAAACCACTGGCCCAATTTCAACCAAACCTTCTGCGTTGGACTCCCTCGACCCCCGAGACATATGCGAATTGGGAGAAATTTGATTTTTGGTCCGAAAACACCGCGGGCTTACGAATGTTCGAAAAAACTGCCTCGGCCATTTTCTCCAAAAAAAAACCACTGGCCCAATTTCAACCAAACCTTCTGCGTTGGACTCCCTCGACCCCCGAGACGACATATGCGAATTGGGAGAAATTTGATTTTTGGACCGAAACACCATTTTCGCGGGGCTTACGAATGTTCGAAAACTGCCTCGGCCATTTTCTCCAAAACCACTGGCCCAATTTCAACCAAACCTTCAACGTTGGACTCCCTGCGACCCCCGAGACGACATATGCGAATTGGGAGAAATTTGATTTTTGGACCGAAAACACCATTTTCGGGGCTTACGAATGTTCGAAAACTGCCTCGGCCATTTTCTCCTCCAAAACCACTGGCCCAATTTCAACCAAACCTTCTGCGTTGGACTCCCTCGACCCCCGAGACGACATATATGCGAATTGGGAGAAATTTGATTTTTGGTCCGAAACAACATTTTCGCCGGGGCGAATGTTCGAAAAAACTGCCTCGGCCATTTTCTCCAAAACCACTGGCCCAATTTCAACCAAACCTTCTGCGTTGGACTCCCTCGACCCCCGAGACGAAATCTGCGAATTGTGAGATATTTGTTTTTTGGTCCGAAACCACCCGCGGGGCTTACGAACGTTCGAAAACTGCCTCGGCCATTTTCTCCAAAACCACTGGCCCAATTTCAACCAAACCTTCTGCGTTGGACTCCCTCGACCCCCCCGAGACGACATATGCGAATTGGGAGAAATTTGATTTTTGGACCGAAAACCATTTTCGCCATGGCCCAACGACTCCCTCGATGTTATGAAAGAAATTTGATTTTTGGTCCGAAAACACCATTTTCGCCGGGCTTACGAATGTTCGAAAACTGCCATTTTCTCCATTTTCTCCAAAACCACTGGCCCAATTTCAACCAAACCTTCTGCGTTGGACTCCCCGACCCCCCGAGACGACATATGCGAATTGTGAGAAATTTGATATTTGGTCCGAAAACAACCCGCGGGCTTACGAATGTTCGAAACTGCCTCGGCCATTTTCTCCAAAAACCACTGGCCCAATTTCAACCAAACCTTCTGCGTTGGACTCCCTCGACCCCCGAGACGACATATGCGAATTGGGAGAAATTTGATTTTTGGTCCGAAAACCACCCGCGGGGCTTACGAATGTTCGAAAAAACTGCCTCGGCCATTTTCTCCAAAACCACTGGCCCAATTTCAACCAAACCTTCTGCGTTGGACTCCCTCGACCCCCGAGACGACATATGCGAATTGGGAGAAATTTGATTTTTGGTCCGAAACCACATTTTCGCCGGAACGAATGTTCGAAAACTGCCTCGGCCATTTTCTCCAAAACCACTGGCCCAATTTCAACCAAACCTTCTGCGTTGGACTCCCTCGACCCCCGAGACGACATATGCGAATTGGGAGAAATTTGATTTTTGGTCCGAAAACAACATTTTCGCGCGGGGCTTACGAATGTTCGAAAACTGCCTCGGCCATTTTCTCCAAAACCACTGGCCCAATTTCAACCAAACCTTCTGCGTTGGACTCCCCTCTTTCCCCGAGACGACATATGCGAATTGGGAGAAATTTGATTTTTGGTCCGAAAACCACCATTCGTAAGCCCCTTACGAATGTTCGAAAACTGCCTCGGCCATTTTCTCCAAAACCACTGGCCCAATTTCAACCAAACCTTCTGCGTTGGACTCCCCTCGACCCCCGAGACGACATATGCGAATTGGGAGAAATTTGATTTTTGGACCGAAACCACCATTTTCGCGGGGCTTACGAATGTTCGAAAACTGCCTCGGCCATTTTCTCCAAAAACCACTGGCCCAATTTCAACCAACCCTTCTGCGTTGGACTCCCTCGACCCCCGAGACGACATATGCGAATTGGGAGAAATTTGATTTTTGGTCCGAAAACAACTTCGCGCCGGGCTTACGAATGTTCGAAAACTGCCTCGGCCATTTTCTCCAAAACCACTGGCCCAATTTCAACCAAACCTTCTGCGTTGGACTCCCTCGACCCCCGAGACGACATATGCGAATTGGGAGAAATTTGATTTTTGGTCCGAAAACACCATTTTCGCGGGGCTTACGAATGTTCGAAAACTGCCTCGGCCATTTTCTCCATTTTCTCCAAAACCACTGGCCCAATTTCAACCAAACCTTCTGCGTTGGACTCCCTCGACCCCCGAGAGACGACATATGCGAATTGGGAGAAATTTGATTTTTGGTCCGAAAACACCATTTTCGCCGGGCTTACGAATGTTCGAAAACTGCCCTCGGCCATTTTCTACAAAACCACTGGCCCAATTTCAACCAAACCTTCTGCCACTTGGACTCAAACCTCGACCCCCGAGACCCCGACATATGCGAATTGGGAGAAATTTGATTTTTGGTCCGAAAACACCCGCGGGGCTTACGAATGTTCGAAAACTGCCTCGCCATTTTCTCCAAAACCACTGGCCCAATTTCAACCAAACCTTCTGCGTTGGACTCCCTCGACCCCCGAGACGACATATGCGAATTGGGAGAAATTTGATTTTTGGACCGAAAACCATTTTCGCTTGTTCGAAACTGCCTGCCTTTTCCATTTTCTCCAAAACCACTGGCCCTATTTCAACCAACCCTTCTGCGGTGGACTCCCTCGACCCCCGAGACGACATATGGTAATTGGGAGAAATTTGAGGTTTGGTCCGAAACCACCATTTTCGCGGGGCTTACGAATGTTCGAAAACTGCCTCGGCCATTTTCTCCAAAACCACTGGCCCAAAATCAACCAAACCTTCTGCGTTGGACTCCCCACTGGACCCCCCAGACGACATATGCGAATTGGGGGAGAAATTTGATTTTTGGACCGAAAACACCATTTTCGCGGGGCTTACGAATGTTCGAAAACTGCCTCGGCCATTTTTTCCAAAAACCACTGGCCCAATTTCAACAAACCTTCTGCGTTGGACTCCCCCCCGACCCCCGAGACGACATATGCGAATTGGGAGAAATTTGATTTTTGGTCCGAAAACACCATTTTCGGGGCTTACGAATGTTCGAAAACTGCCTCGGCCATTTTCTCCAAAACCAATGGCCCAATTTCAACCAAACCTTACGCGTTGGACTCCCTCGACCCCCGAGACGACATATGCGAATTGGGAGAAATTTGATTTTTGGTCCGAAACCACCAGCGGGGCTAACTAATGTTCGAAAACTGCCTCGGCAATTTTCTCCAAAACCACTGGCCCAATTTCAACCAAACCTTCTGCGTTGGACTCCCTTCGACCCCCCGAGACGACATATGCGAATTGGGAGAAATTTGATTTTTGGTCCGAAAACCACCCGCGGGGCTTACGACTGTTCGAAAACTGCCTTTTCCATTTTCTCCAAAACCACTGGCCCAATTACAACCAAACCTTCTGCGTTGGACTCCCCTCGACCCCCTAGACGAAATATGCTAATTGGGTGAAACTTGTTTTTTGGTCCGAAAACCACCATTTTCGCCGGGCTTACGAATGTTCGAAAACTGCCTCGGCCATTTTCTCCAAAACCACTGGCCCAATTTCAACCAAACCTTCTGCGTTCGACTCCCCGACCCCCGAGACGACATATGCGAATTGGGAGAAATTTGATTTTTGGTCCGAAACACCATTTTCGGGCTTACGAATGTTCGAAAACTGCCCTCGGCCATTTTCTCCAAAAACCACTGGCCCAATTTCAACCAAACCTTCTGCGTTGGACTCCCTCGACCCCCGAGACGACATATGCGAATTGGGAGAAATTTGATTTTTGGTCCGAAAACCACATTTTCGCCGGGGCTTACGAATGTTCGAAAACTGCCTCGGCCATTTTCTCCAAAACCACTGGCCCAATTTCAACCAAACCTTCTGCGTTGGACTCCCTCGACCCCCGAGACGACATATGCGAATTGGGAGAAATTTGATTTTTGGTCCGAAACAACATTTTCCGCGGCTTACGAAATGTTCGAAAACTGCCTCGGCCATTTTCTCCAAAACCACTGGCCCAATTTCAACCAAACCTTCTGCGTTGGACTCCCTCGACCCCCGAGACGACATATGCGAATTGGGAGAAATTTGATTTTTGGTCCGAAAACCACATTTTCGGGGCTTACGAATGTTCGAAAACTGCCTCGGCCATTTTCTCCATAAACTCAAAAACCAATGGCCAAAATTCAACAAAACCTTCTGCGTTGGACTCCCCTCGACCCCCGAGACGACATATGCGAATTGGGAGAAATTTGATTTTTGGACCGAAAACAACCCGCTGGGCTTACGAATGTTCGAAAAATGCCTTTTGCCATTTTCTCCAAAAACCACTGGCCCAAAACAACCAAAAACCTTCTGCGTTGGACTCCCTCGACCCCCCCCCGACATATGCGAATTGGGAGAAATTTGATTTTTGGTCCGAAAACAACATTTTCCCGCGGGGCTTACGAATGTTCGAAAACTGCCTCGGCCATTTTCTCCAAAACCACTGGCCCAATTTTAACCAAACCTTCTGCGTTGGACTCCCTCTTCCCCCGAGACGACATATGCGAATTGGGAGAAATTTGATTTTTGGTCCGAAACACACCCGCGGGGCTTAAAACGAATGTTCGAAACCACTGGCCCAATTCAACCAAACCTTCTGCGTTGGACTCCCTCGACCCCCCCGACCATATGCGGCCCGGCCATTTTCTCCAAAACCCTCTCCATTTTCTCCAAAACACACTGGCCCAATTTCAACCAAACCTTCTGCGTTGGACTCCCTCGACCCCCGAGACGACATATGCGAATTGGGAGAAATTTGATTTTTGGTCCGAAACCACCATTTTCGCCGGGCTTACGAATGTTCGAAAACTGCCTCGGCCATTTTCTCCATTTTCTCCCCACTGGCCCAATTTCAACCAAACCTTCTGCGTTGGACTCCCTCGACCCCCGAGACGACATATGCGAATTGGGAGAAATTTGATTTTTGGTCCGAAACCACCATTTTCGGGCTTACGAATGTTCGAAAACTGCCTCGGCCATTTTCTCCAAAACCACTGGCCCAATTTCAACCAAACCTTCTGCGTTGGACTCCCTCGACCCCCGAGACGACATATGCGAATTGGGAGAAATTTGATTTTTGGTCCGAAAACACCATTTTCGCCGGCTTACGAATGTTCGAAAACTGCCTCGGCCATTTTCTCCAAAACCACTGGCCCAATTTCAACCAAACCTTCTGCGTTGGGATCCCTCGACCCCCGAGACGACATATGCGAATTGGGAGAAATTTGATTTTTGGTCCGAAAACAACATTTTCGCGGGGCTACGAATGTTCGAAAACTGCCTCGGCCATTTTCTCCAAAACCACTGGCCCAATTTCAACCAAACCTTCTGCGTTGGACTCCCCTCGACCCCCGAGACGACATATGCGAATTGGGAGAAATTTGATTTTTGGTCCGAAAACACCATTTTCGCCGGATTACGAATGTTCGAAACTGCCTCGGCCATTTTCTCCAAAACCACTGGCCCAATTTCAACCAAACCTTCTGCGTTGGACTCCCTCGACCCCCCGAGACGACATATGCGAATTGGGAGAAATTTGATTTTTGGTCCGAAACAACCCGCGGGGCTACGAATGTTCGAAAAAACTGCCTCGGCCATTTTCTCCAAAACCACTGGCCCAATTTCAACCAAACCTTCTGCGTTGGACTCCCTCGACCCCCGAGACGACATATGCGAATTGGGAGAAATTTGATTTTTGGTCCGAAACCACCATTTTCGGGGCTTACGAATGTTCGTATACTGCCTCGGCCATTTTCTCCAAAACCACTGGCCCAATTTCAACCAAACCTTCTGCGTTGGACTCCTCTCGACCCCCGAGACGACATATGCGAATTGGGAGAAATTTGATTTTTGGACCGAAAACACCATTTTTTCGGCTTACGAATGTTCGAAAAACTGCCTCGGCCATTTTCTCCAAAAACCACTGGCCCAATTTCAACCAAAAACCAAACCTTTCTGCGTTGGACTCCCTCGACCCCCCCGAGACGACATATGCGCATTGGGAGAAATTTGATTTTTGGTCCGAAAACCACCATTTTCGGGCTTACGAATGTTCGAAAACTGCCTCGGCCATTTTCTCCAAAACCACTGGCCCAATTTCAAAACCACTGGCCCAAAACCAAACCTTCTGCGGACTCCCTCCCCCCCCCCGACGAGACGATACGACATATGCGAATTGGGAGAAATTTGATTTTTGGTCCGAAACAACCCGCGGGGCTTACGAATGTTCGAAACTGCCTCGCCATTTTCTCCAAAAAACCACTGGCCCAATTTCAACCAAACCTTCTGCGTTGGACTCCCTCGACCCCCGAGACGACATATGCGAATTGGGAGAAACTTGATTTTTGGTCCGAAAACACCATTTTCGGGCTTACGAATGTTCGAAAACTGCCTCGGCCATTTTCTCCAAAAACCACTGGCCCAATTTCAACCAAACCTTCTGCGTTGGACTCCCTCGACCCCCGAGACGACATATGCGAATTGGGGAAAAATGATTTTTGGTCCGAAAACAACATTTTCGCCGGGCTTACGAATGTTCGAAAACTGCCTCGGCCATTTTCTCCAAAAACCACTGGCCCAATTTCAACCAAACCTTCTGCGTTGGACTCCCTCGACCCCCGAGACGACATATGCGAATTGGGAGAAATTTGATTTTTGGTCCGAAAACACCATTTTCGGGCTTACGAATGTTCGAAAACTGCCTCGGCCATTTTCTCCAAAACCACTGGCCCAATTTCAACCAAACCTTCTGCGTTGGACTCCCTCGACCCCCGAGACGACATATGCGAATTGGGAGAAATTTGATTTTTGGTCCGAAACCACCACCCGCGGGGCTTACGAATGTTCGAAACTGCCTTTTCTCCATTTTCTCCAAAACCACTGGCCCAATTTCAACCAAACCTTCTGCCATTTTCTCCAAAACCACTGGCCCACTTCAACCAAACCTTCTGCGTTGGACTCCCCCCGAGACGACATATGCGAATTGGGAGAAATTTGATTTTTGGACCGAAAAAAACATTTTCGCCGGGGCTTACGAATGTTCGAAAACTGCCTCGGCCATTTTCTCCAAAACCACTGGCCCAATTTCAACCAAACCTTCTGCGTTGGACTCCCTCGACCCCCGAGACGACATATGCGAATTGGGAGAAATTTGATTTTTGGTCCGAAAACCACCATTTTCGCGGGGCTTACGAATGTTCGAAAACTGCCTCGGCCATTTTCTCCAAAACCACTGGCCCAATTTCAAAATTTGATTTTTGGTCAAACCACCTGCGTTGTTCGAAAACTGCTCCCACTGGCCCAATTTCAACCAAACCTTCTGCGTTGACTCCCCTCGACCCCCCGAGACGACATATGCGAATTGGGAGAAATTTGATTTTTGGTCCGAAACACCATTTTACGAATGTTTAAATGTTCGAAAACTGCCTTTTCGGCCATTTTCTCCAAAACCACTGGCCCAATTTCAACCAAACCTTCTGCGTTGGACTCCCTCGACCCCCGAGACGACATATGCGAATTGGGAGAAATTTGATTTTTGGTCCGAAACCACATTTTCGCGGGGCTTACGAATGTTCGAAAACTGCCTCGGCCATTTTCTCCAAAACCACTGGCCCAATTTCAACCAAACCATCTGCGTTGGACTCCCTCGACCCCCGAGACGACATATGCGAATTGGGAGAAATTTGATTTTTGGTCCGAAACCACATTTTCGCGGGCTTACGAATGTTCGAAAACTGCCTCGGCCATTTTCTCCAAAACCACTGGCACAATTTCAACCAAACCTTCTGCGTTGGACTCCCTCGACCCCCGAGACGACATATGCGAATTGGGAGAAATTTGATTTTTGGTCCGAAAACACCATTTTCGGGGCTTACGAATGTTCGAAAACTGCCTCGGCCATTTTCTCCAAAAAACCACTGGCCCAATTTCAACCAAACCTTCTGCGTTGGACCCCCGAGACCCCCGAGACGACCGAAATTTGTTCGAAACTTTTTTCTCCGAAAATGGCCCAATTTCAACCAAACCTTCTGCGTTGGACTCCCTCGACCCCCGAGACGACATATGCGAATTGGGAGAAATTTGATTTTTGGTCCGAAAACCATTTTCGCCGGGCTTACGAATGTTCGAAAAAACTGCCTCGGCCATTTTCTCCTAAAACACTGGCCCAATTTCAACCAAACCTTCTGCGTTGGACTCCCTCGACCCCCGACATATATGCGAATTGGGAGAAATTTGATTTTTGGTCCGAAAACAACACCCGCGGGGCTTACGAATGTTCGAAAACTGCCTCGGCCATTTTCTCCAAAACCACTGGCCCAATTTCAACCAAACCTTCTGGGTAGGACTCCCCTCGACCCCCGAGACGACATATGCGAATTGGGAGAAATTTGATTTTTGGTCCGAAACCACCCGGGGGGCGAATGTTCGAAACTGCCTCGGCCATTTTCTCCAAAAACCACTGGCCCAATTTCAACCAAACCTTCTGCGTTGGACTCCCTCGACCCCCGAGACGACATATGCGAATTGGGAGAAATTTGATTTTTGGTCGAAATCAACATTTTCGCCGGCTTACGAATGTTCGAAAACTGCCTCGGCCATTTTCTCCAAAACCACTGGCCCAATTTCAACCAAACCTTCTGCAAACCTTGGACTCCCTCGACCCCCGAGACGACATATGCGAATTGGGAGAAAAATTGATTTTTGGTCCGAAAACAACATTTTCGCGCGGGGCTTACGAATGTTCGAAAACTGCCTCGGCAATTTTCTCCAAAACCACTGGCCCAATTTCAACCAAACCTTCTGCGTTGGACTCCCTCGACCCCCGAGACGACATATGCGAATTGGGAGAAATTTGATTTTTGGTCCGAAAACACCGCTGGGCTTACGAATGTTCGAAAACTGCCTCGGCCATTTTCTCCAAAACCACTGGCCCAATTTCAACCAAACCTTCTGCGTTGGACTCCCTCGACCCCCGAGACGACATATGCGAATTGGGAGAAATTTGATTTTTGGACCGAAACCAACCATTTTCGCCCCCGAGACTTACGAATGTTCGAAAACTGCCTCGGCCATTTTCTCCAAAACCACTGGCCCGATTTCAACCAAACCTTCTGCGTTGGACTCCCTCGACCCCCGAGACGACATATGCGAATTGGGAGAAATTTGATTTTTGGTCCGAAAACCACCCGGGGCTTACGAATGTTCGACTGCCTTTTTTTCCATTTTCTCCAAAACCACTGGCCCAATTTCAACCAAACCTTCTGCGTTGGACTCCCTCGACCCCCGAGACGACATATGCGAATTGGGAGAAATTTGATTTTTGGTCCCGAAAACAACATTTTCGCCGGGCTTACGAATGTTCGAAAACTGCCTCGGCCATTTTCTCCAAAACCACTGGCCCTATTTCAACCAAACCTTCTGCGTTGGACTCCCTCGACCCCCGAGACGACATATGCGAATTGGGAGAAATTTGATTTTTGACCGAAAACCACCCGCGGGGCTTACGAATGTTCGAAAACTGCCTTGTTCGGCCATTTTCTCCAAAACCACTGGCCCAATTGCAACCAAACCTTCTGCGTTGGACTCCCTCGACCCCCGAGACGACATATGCGAATTGGGAGAAATTTGATTTTTGGTCCGAAAACCACCCGCGGGCTTACGAATGTTCGAAAACTGCCTCGGCCATTTTCTCCAAAACCACTGGCCCAATTTCAACCAAACCTTCTGCGTTGGACTCCCTCGACCCCCGAGACGACATATGCGAATTGGGAGAAATTTGATTTTTGGTCCGAAAACAACATTTTCGCCGGGCTTACGAATGTTCGAAAACTGCGTCGGCCATTTTCTCCAAAACCACTGGCCCAATTTCAACCAAACCTTCTGCGTTGGACTCCCTCGACCCCCGAGACGACATATGCGAATTGGGAGAAATTTGATTTTTGGTCCGAAACCACCCGCGGGGCTTACGAATGTTCGAAAACTGCCTCGGCCATTTTCTCCAAAACCACTGGCCCAATTTCAACAAAACCTTCTGCGTTGGACTCCCTCGACCCCCGAGACGACATATGCGAATTGGGAGAAATTTGATTTTTGGTCCGAAACAACATTTTCGCGGGGCTTACGAATGTTCGAAAACTGCGTCGGCCATTTTCTCCAAAACCACTGGCCCAATTTCAACCAGACCTTCTGCCTTGGACTCCCTCGACCCCCGAGACGACATATGCGAATTGGGAGAATTGGTCCGAAAACAACATTTTCGCCGGGCTTACGAATGTTCGAAAACTGCCTCGGCCATTTTCTCCAAAACCACTGGCCCAATTTCAACCAAACCTTCTGCGTTGGACTCCCTCGACCCCCGAGACGACATATGCGAATTGGGAGAAATTTGATTTTTGGTCCGAAACAACATTTTCGCGGGGCTTACGAATGTTCGAAACTGCCTCGGCCATTTTCTCCAAAACCACTGGCCCAATTTCAACCAAACCTTCTGCGTTGGACTCCCTCGACCCCCGAGACGACATATGCGAATTGGGAGAAATTTGATTTTTGGTCCGAAAACCATTTTCGCGGCTTACGAATGTTCGAAAAACTGCCTCGGCCATTTTCTCCAAAAACCACTGGCCCAATTTCAACCAAACCTTCTGCGTTGGACTCCCTCGACCCCCGAGACGACATATGCGAATTGGGAGAAATTTGATTTTTGTGCCTCGGCCATTTTCTCCAAAACCACTGGCCCAAAACCACTTTCAACCAAACAATTTCAACCAAACCTTCTGCGTTGGACTCCCTCGACCCCCGAGACGACATATGCGAATTGGGAGAAATTTGATTTTTTGGACCGAAACACCACGCCGGGGCTTACGAATGTTCGAAAACTGCCTCGGCCATTTTCTCCAAAAACCACGTCGAACCCCGAGACGCAGAAGGTTTGGTTGAAAAAAGTCAAATTTCTCCCACGCGCATATGTCGTCTCGGGGGTCGAGGGGAGTCCAACGCAGAAGGTTTGGTTGAAATTGGGCCAGTGGTTTTGGAGAAAATGGCCGGCAGGCAGTTTTCGAACATTCGTAAGCCCCGCGGTGTTTTCGGACCAAAAATCAAATTTCTCCCACCCGCATATGTCGTCTCGGGGGTCGAGGGGAGTCCAACGCAGAAGGTTTGGTTGAAATTGGGCCAGTGGTTTTGGAGAAAATGGCCGAGGCAGTTTTCGAACATTCGTAAGCCCCGCGGGTGGTTTTCGGACCAAAAATCAATTTTCTCCCAATCCGCATATGTCGTCTCGGGGGTCGAGGGGAGTCCAACGCAGAAGGTTTGGTTGAAATTGGGCCAGTGGTTTTGGAGAAAATGGCCGAGGCAGTTTTCGAACATTCGTAAGCCCCGCGGGTGGTTTTCGGACCAAAAATCAAATTTCTCCCACCCGCATATGTCGTCTCGGGGGTCGAGGGGAGTCCAACGCAGAAGGTTTGGTTGAAATTGGGCCAGTGGTTTTGGAGAAAATGGCCGAGGCAGTTTTCGAACATTCGTAAGCCCCGCGGGTGGTTTTCGGACCAAAAATCAAATTTCTCCCACCCGCATATGTCGTCTCGGGGGTCGAGGGGAGTCCAACGCAGAAGGTTTGGTTGAAATTGGGCCAGTGGTTTTGGAGAAAATGGCCGAGGCAGTTTTCGAACATTCGTAAGCCCCGCGGGTGGTTTTCGGACCAAAAATCAAATTTCTCCCACCCGCATATGTCGTCTCGGGGGTCGATGGGAGTCCAACGCAGAAGGTTTGGTTGAAATTGGGCCAGTGGTTTTGGAGAAAATGGCCGAGGCAGTTTTCGAACATTCGTAAGCCGGCGAAAATGGTGTTTTCGGACCAAAAATCAAATTTCTCCCACCCGCATATGTCGTCTCGGGGGTCGAGGGGAGTCCAACGCAGAAGGTTTGGTTGAAATTGGGCCAGTGGTTTTGGAGAAAATGGCCGAGGCAGTTTTCGAACATTCGTAAGCCCCGCGGGTGGTTTTCGGACCAAAAATCAAATTTCTCCCACCCGCATATGTCGTCTCGGGGGTCGAGGGGAGTCCAACGCAGAAGGTTTGGTTGAAATTGGGCCAGTGGTTTTGGAGAAAATGGCCGAGGCAGAATACGAACATTCGTAACCCGGCGGGTGTTTTCGGACCAAAAATCAAATTTCTCCCACCCGCATATGTCGTCTCGGGGGTCGAGGGGAGTCCAACGCAGAAGGTTTGGTTGAAATTGGGCCAGTGGTTTTGGAGAAAATGGAGAAAATGGCCGAGGCAGTTTTCGAACATTCGTAAGCCCCGCGGGTGGTTTTCGGACCAAAAATCAAATTTCTCCCACCCGCATATGTCGTCTCGGGGGTCGAGGGGAGTCCAACGCAGAAGGTTTGGTTGAAATTGGGCCAGTGGTTTTGGAGAAAATGGCCGAGGCAGTTTTCGAACATTCGTAAGCCCCGCGAAAATGTGGTTTTCGGACCAAAAATCAAATTTCTCCCACCCGCATATGTCGTCTCGGGGGTCGAGGGGAGTCCAACGCAGAAGGTTTGGTTGAAATTGGGCCAGTGGTTTTGGAGAAAATGGCCGAGGCAGTTTTCGAACATTCGTAAGCCGGCGAAAATGTTGTTTTCGGTCCAAAAATCAAAATTCTCCCACCCGCATATGTCGTCTCGGGGGTCGAGGGGAGTCCAACGCAGTAGGTTTGGTTGAAATTGGGCCAGTGGTTTTGGAGAAAATGGCCGAGGCAGTTTTCGAACATTCGTAAGCCCCGCGGGTGGTTTTCGGACCAAAAATCAAATTTCTCCCACCCGCATATGTCGTCTCGGGGGTCGAGGGGAGTCCAACGCAGAAGGTTTGGTTGAAATAGGGCCAGTGGTTTTGGAGAAAATGGCCGAGGCAGTTTTCGAACATTCGTAAGCCCCGGCGAAAATGGTGGTTCGGACCAAAAATCAAATTTCTCCCACCCGCATATGTCGTCTCGGGGGTCGAGGGGAGTCCAACGCAGAAGGTTTGGTTGAAATTGGGCCAGTGGTTTTGGAGAAAATGGCCGAGGCAGTTTTCGAACATTCGTAATCCGGCGAAAATGGTGTTGTCGGACCAAAAATCAAATTTCTCCCACCCGCATATGTCGTCTCGGGGGTCGAGGGGAGTCCAACGCAGAAGGTTTGGTTGAAATTGGGCCAGTGGTTTTGGAGAAAATGGCCGAGGCAGTTTTCGAACATTCGTAAGCCCCGCGGGTGGTTTTCTGACCAAAAATCAAATTTCTCCCACCCGCATATGTCGTCTCGGGGGTCGAGGGGAGTCCAACGCAGAAGGTTTGGTTGAAATTGGGCCAGTGGTTTTGGAGAAAATGGCCGAGGCAGTTTTCGAACATTCGTAAGCCCCGCGGGTGGTGTTTTCGGTCCAAAAATCAAATTTCTCCCACCCGCATATGTCGTCTCGGGGGTCGAGGGGAGTCCAACGCAGAAGGTTTGGTTGAAATTGGGCCAGTGGTTTTGGAGAAAATGGCCGAGGCAGTTTTCGAACATTCGTAAGCCCCGAAAATGGTGTTTTCGGACCAAAAATCAAATTTCTCCCACCCGCATATGTCGTCTCGGGGGTCGAGGGGAGTCCAACGCAGAAGGTTTGGTTGAAATTGGGCCAGTGGTTTTGGAGAAAATGGCCGAGGCAGTTTTCGAACATTCGTAAGCCCCGCGGGTGGTTTTCGGACCAACAATCAAATTTCTCCCTTTCCGCATATGTCGTCTCGGGGGTCGAGGGGAGTCCAACGCAGAAGGTTTGGTTGAAATTGGGCCAGTGGTTTTGGAGAAAATGGCCGAGGCAGTTTTCGAACAGTCGTACGCCGGCGAATATGGTGTTTTCGGACCAATAATCAATTTTCTCCCTATACGCATATGTCGTCTCGGGGGTCGAGGGGAGTCCAACGCAGAAGGTTTGGTTGAAATTGGGCCAGTGGTTTTGGAGAAAATGGCCGAGGCAGTTTTCGAACATTCGTAAGCCCCGCGGGTGGTTTTCGGACCAAAAATCAAATTTCTCCCACCCGCATATGTCGTCTCGGGGGTCGAGGGGAGTCCAACGCAGAAGGTTTGGTTGAAATTGGGCCAGTGGTTTTGGAGAAAATGGCCGAGGCAGTTTTCGAACATTCGTAAGCCCCGCGAAAATGGTGTTTTCGGACCAAAAATCAAATTTCTCCCACCCGCATATGTCGTCTCGGGGGTCGAGGGGAGTCCAACGCAGAAGGTTTGGTTGAAATTGGGCCAGTGGTTTTGGAGAAAATGGCCGAGGCAGTTTTCGAACATTCGTAAGCCGGCGAAAATGGTGTTTTCGGTCCAAAAATCAAATTTCTCCCACCCGCATATGTCGTCTCGGGGGTCGAGGGGAGTCCAACGCAGAAGGTTTGGTTGAAATTGGGCCAGTGGTTTTGGAGAAAATGGCCGAGGCAGTTTTCGAACATTCGTAAGCCCCGCGGGTGGTTTTCGGACCAAAAATCAAATTTCTCCCACCCGCATATGTCGTCTCGGGGGTCGAGGGGAGTCCAACGCAGAAGGTTTGGTTGAAATTGGGCCAGTGGTTTTGGAGAAAATGGCCGAGGCAGTTTTCGAACATTCGTAAGCCCCGCGGGTGGTGTTTTCGGACCAAAAATCAAATTTCTCCCACCCGCATATGTCGTCTCGGGGGTCGAGGGGAGTCCAACGCAGAAGGTTTGGTTGAAATTGGGCCAGTGGTTTTGGAGAAAATGGCCGAGGCAGTTTTCGAACATTCGTAAGCCCCGCGGGTGGTTTTCGGACCAAAAATCAAATTTCTCCCACCCGCATATGTCGTCTCGGGGGTCGAGGGGAGTCCAACGCAGAAGGTTTGGTTGAAATTGGGCCAGTGGTTTTGGAGAAAATGGCCGAGGCAGTTTTCGAACATTCGTAAGCCCCGCGGGTGGTTTTCGGACCAAAAATCGAATTTCTCCCACCCGCATATGTCGTCTCGGGGGTCGAGGGGAGTCCAACGCAGAAGGTTTGGTTGAAATTGGGCCAGTGGTTTTGGAGAAAATGGCCGAGGCAGTTTTCGAACATTCGTAAGCCCCGCGGGTGGTTTTCGGACCAAAAATCAAATTTCTCCCACTTCGCATATGTCGTCTCGGGGGTCGAGGGGAGTCCAACGCAGAAGGTTTGGTTGAAATTGGGCCAGTGGTTTTGGAGAAAATGGCCGAGGCAGTTTTCGAACATTCGTAAGCCGGCGAAAATGGTGTTTTCGGTCCAAAAATCAAATTTCTCCCAATTCGCATATGTCGTCTCGGGGGTCGAGGGGAGTCCAACGCAGAAGGTTTGGTTGAAATTGGGGCAGTGGTTTTGGAGAAAATGGCCGAGGCCGTTTTCGAACATTCGTAAGCCGGCGAAAATGGTGTTTTCGGTCCAAAAATCAAATTTCTCCCAATTCGCATATGTCGTCTCGGAGGTCGAGGGGAGTCCAACGCAGAACGTTTGGTTGAAATTGGGCCAGTGGTTTTGGAGAAAATGGCCGAGGCAGTTTTCGAACATTCGTAAGCCGGCGAAAATGATGTTTTTGGTCCAAAAATCAAATTTCTCCCAATTCGCATATGTCGTCTCGGGGGTCGAGGGGAGTCCAACGCAGAAGGTTTGGTTGAAATTGGGCCAGTGGTTTTGGAGAAAATGGCCGAGGGCAGTTTTCAACACTGTAAGCCGGCGAAATGGTGTTTTCGGGTCCAAAAATCAAATTTCTCCCATTTCCGCATATGTCGTCCGGGGTCGAGGGGAGTCCAACGCAGAAGGTTTGGTTGAAATTGGGCCAGTGGCTTTGGAGAAATGGCCGAGGCAGTTTTCGAACATTCGTAAGCCGGCGAAATGGTGTTTTCGGTCCAAAAATCAAATTCTCCCCACTCGCATATGTCGTCTCGGGGGTTTGAGGGAGTCCAACGAGAAGGTTTGGTTGAAATTGGGGCAGTGGTTTTGGAGAAAATGGCCGAGGCAGTTTTCGAACATTCGTAAGCCCCGCAAAAATGGTGGTTGCCTGGAACAAAAATCAAATTTCTCCCACCCGCGTATGTCGTCTCGGGGGAAGAGGGGAGTCCAATGCAGAAGGTTTTGTTGAAATTGGGCCAGTGGTTTTGGAGAAAATGGAGAAGATGGCCGAGGCAGTTTTCGAACATTCGTAAGCCGGCGAAAATGATGTTTTTGGTCCAGAAATCAAATTTCTCCCACCCGCATATGCGCCTCGGGGGAAGAGGGGAGTCCAATGCAGAAGGTTTGGTTGAAATTGGGCCAGTGGTTTTTGAGAAAATGGCCGAGGGCAGTTTTCTAACATTCGTGAAGCCGGCTAAAATGGTGTTTTTCGGACCAAAAATCAAATTTCTCCAAATTCGCATATGTCGTCTCGGGGGTCGAGGGGAGTCCAATGCAGAAGGTTTGGTTGAAATTGGGCCAGTGGTTTTGGAGAAAATGGCCGAGGCAGTTTTCGAACATTCGTAAGCCGGGGTGTTTTCGGGTCCAAAAATCAAATTTCTCCCACCCGCATATGTCGTCTCGGGGGAAGAGGGGAGTCCAACGCAGAAGGTTTGGTTGAAATTGGGCCAGTGGTTTTGGAGAAAATGGCCGAGGCAGTTTTCGAACATTCGTAAGCCGGCGGGTGGTTTTTCGGACCAAAAAATCAAATTTCTCCCACCCGCATATGTCGTCTCGGGGGTCGAGGGGAGTCCAACGCAGAAGGTTTGGTTGAAATTGGGCCAGTGGTTTTGGAGAAAATGGCCGAGGCAGTTTTCGAACATTCGTAAGCCGGCGGGTGGTTTTCGGACCAAAATCAAATTTCTCCCACCCGCATATGTCGTCTCGGGGAAAGAGGGGAGTCCAACGCAGAAGGTTTGGTTGAAATTGGGCCAGTGGTTTTTGGAGAAAATGGCCATGGCCGTTTTCGAACATTTTCGTAAGTCGGCGAAAATGGTGTTTTCGGTCCAAAAATCAAATTTCTCCCAATTTGCATATGTCGTTTCGGGGGTCGAGGGGAGTCCAACGAGAAGGTTTGGTTGAAATTGGGCCAGTGGTTTTGGAGAAAATGGCCGAGGCAGTTTTTGAACATTCGTAAGCCGGCGGGTGTTTTCGGTCCAAAAATCAAATTTCTCCCACCCGCATATGTCGTCTCGGGGGTCGAGGGGAGTCCAACGCAGAAGGTTTGGTTGAAATTGGGCCAGTGGTTTTGGAGAAAATGGCCGAGGCAGTTTTCGAACATTCGTAAGCCGGCGGGTGGTTTTTCGGAACAAAAATCAAATTTCTCCCACCCGCATATGTCGTCTCGGGGGAAGAGGGGAGTCCAACGCAGAAGGTTTGGTTGAAATTGGGCCAGTGGTTTTGGAGAAAATGGCCGAGGCAGTTTTCGAACATTCGTAAGCCGCGCGGGTGGTTTTATGACAAAAAATCAAATTTCTCCCACCCGCATATGTCGTCTCGGGGGTCGAGGGGAGTCCAACGCAGAAGGTTTGGTTGAAATTGGGCCAGTGGTTTTGGAGAAAATGGCCGAGGCCGTTTTCGAACATTCGTAAGCCCCGCGGGTGGTGTTTTCGGTCCAAAAATCAAATTTCTCCCACCCGCATATGTCGTCTCGGGGGTCGAGGGGAGTCCAACGCAGAAGGTTTGGTTGAAATTGGGCCAGTGGTTTTGGAGAAAATGGCCGAGGCAGTTTTCGAACATTCGTAAGCCGGCCGCAAATGGTGGTTTTCGGACCAAAAATCAAATTTCTCCCACCCGCATATGTCGTCTCGGGGGTCGAGGGGAGTCCAACGAGAAGGTTTGGTTGAAATTGGGCCAGTGGTTTTGGAGAAAATGGCCGAGGCAGTTTTCGAACATTCGTAAGCCCCGCGGGTGGTTTTCGGACCAAAAATCAAATTTCTCCCACCCGCATATGTCGTCTCGGGGTCGAGGGGAGTCCAACGCAGAAGGTTTGGTTGAAATTGGGCCAGTGGTTTTGGAGAAAATGGCCGAGGCCGAGGCAGTTTTCGAACATTCGTAAGCCGGCGGGTGGTTTTCGGACCAAAAATCAAATTTCTCCCAATTCGCATATGTCGTCTCGGGGGTCGAGGGGAGTCCAACGCAGAAGGTTTGGTTGAAATTGGGCCAGTGGTTTTGGAGAAAATGGCCGAGGCAGTTTTCGAACATTCGTAAGCCGGCGGGTGGTTTTTCGGACCAAAAATCAAATTTCTCCCACCCGCATATGTCGTCTCGGGGGTCGAGGGGAGTCCAACGCAGAAGGTTTGGTTGAAATTGGGCCAGTGGTTTTGGAGAAAATGGAGAAAATGGCCGAGGCCGTTTTCGAACATTCGTAAGCCCCGCGGGTGGTTTTCGGACCAAAAATCAAATTTCTCCCACCCGCATATGTCGTCTCGGGGAAGAGGGGAGTCCAACGCAGAAGGTTTGGTTGAAATTGGGCCAGTGGTTTTGGAGAAAATGGCCGAGGCAGTTTTCGAACATTCGTAAGCCCCGCGGGTGGTTTTTCGGACCAAAAATCAAATTTCTCCCACCCGCATATGTCGTCTCGGGGGTCGAGGGGAGTCCAACGCAGAAGGTTTGGTTGAAATTGGGCCAGTGGTTTTGGAGAAAATGGCCGAGGCAGTTTTCGAACATTCGTAAGCCCCGCGAAAATGGTGGTTTTCGGACCAAAAATCAAATTTCTCCCACCCGCATATGTCGTCTCGGGGGTCGAGGGGAGTCCAACGCAGAAGGTTTGGTTGAAATTGGGCCAGTGGTTTTGGAGAAAATGGCCGAGGCCGTTTTCGAACATTCGTAAGCCGGCGAAATGGTGTTTTCGGTCCAAAAATCAAATTTCTACCACCCGCATATGTCGTCTCGGGGGTCGAGGGGAGTCCAACGCAGAAGGTTTGGTTGAAATTGGGCCAGTGGTTTTGGAGAAAATGGCCGAGGCAGTTTTCGAACATTCGTAAGCCGGCGAAAATGGTGTTTTCGGTCCAAAAATCAAATTTCTCCCACCCGCATATGTCGTCTCGGGGGTCGAGGGGAGTCCAACGCAGAAGGTTTGGTTGAAATTGGGCCAGTGGTTTTGGAGAAAATGGCCGAGGCAGTTTTCGAACATTCGTAAGCCGGCGGGTGTTTTCGGACCAAAATCAAATTTCTCCCACCCGCATATGTCGTCTCAGGGGTCGAGGGGAGTCCAACGCAGAAGGTTTGGTTGAAATTGGGCCAGTGGTTTTGGAGAAAATGGCCGAGGCAGTTTTCGAACATTCGTAAGCCGGCGGGTGGTTTTTCGGACCAAAAATCAAATTTCTCCCAATTCGCATATGTCGTCTCTGGGGTCGAGGGGAGTCCAACGCAGAAGGTTTGGTTGAAATTGGGCCAGTGGTTTTGGAGAAAATGGCCGAGGCAGTTTTCGAACATTCGTAAGCCCCGCGGGTGGTTTTCGGACCAAAAATCAAGTTTCTCCCAATTCGCATATGTCGTCTCGGGGGTCGAGGGGAGTCCAACCCAGAAGGTTTGGTTGAAATTGGGCCAGTGGTTTTGGAGAAAATGGCCGAGGCAGCTTTCGAACATTCGTAAGCCGGCGAAAATGGTGTTTTCGGTCCAAAAATCAAATTTCTCCCAATTCGCATATGTCGTCTCGGGGGTCGAGGGGAGTCCAACGCAGAAGGTTTGGTTGAAATTGGGCCAGTGGTTTTGGAGAAAATGGCCGAGGCAGTTTTCGAACATTCGTAAGCCGGCGGGTGTTTTCGGTCCAAAAATCAAATTTCTCCCACCCGCATATGTCGTCTCGGGGGTCGAGGGGAGTCCAACGCAGAAGGTTTGGTTGAAATTGGGCCAGTGGTTTTGGAGAAAATGGCCGAGGCAGTTTTCGAACATTCGTAAGCCGGCGGAGATGGTGTTTTCGGTCCAAAAATCAAATTTCTCCCAATTCGCATATGTCGTCTCGGGGGTCGAGGGGAGTCCAACGCAGAAGGTTTGGTTGAAATTGGGCCAGTGGTTTTGGAGAAAATGGCCGAGGCAGTTTTCGAACATTCGTAAGCCCCGCGGGTGGTTTTCGGACCAAAAATCAAATTTCTCCCACCCGCATATGTCGTCTCGGGGGTCGAGGGGAGTCCAACGCAGAAGGTTTGGTTGAAATTGGGCCAGTGGTTTTGGAGAAAATGGCCGAGGCAGTTTTCGAACATTCGTAAGCCGGCGGGTGTTTTCGGTCCAAAAATCAAATTTCTCCCACCCGCATATGTCGTCTCGGGGGTCGAGGGGAGTCCAACGCAGAAGGTTTGGTTGAAATTGGGCCAGTGGTTTTGGAGAAAATGGCCGAGGCAGTTTTCGAACATTCGTAAGCCGGCGGGTGGTTTTCGGACCAAAAATCAAATTTCTCCCACCCGCATATGTCGTCTCGGGGGTCGAGGGGAGTCCAACGCAGAAGGTTTGGTTGAAATTGGGCCAGTGGTTTTGGAGAAAATGGCCGAGGCAGTTTTCGAACATTCGTAAGCCGGCGGGTGGTTTTTCGGACCAAAAATCAAATTTCTCCCACCCGCATATGTCGTCTCGGGGGTCGAGGGGAGTCCAACGCAGAAGGTTTGGTTGAAATTGGGCCAGTGGTTTTGGAGAAAATGGCCGAGGCAGTTTTCGAACATTCGTAAGCCGGCGGGTGTTTTCGGACCAAAAATCAAATTTCTCCCACCCGCATATGTCGTCTCGGGGGTCGAGGGGAGTCCAACGCAGAAGGTTTGGTTGAAATTGGGCCAGTGGTTTTGGAGAAAATGGCCGAGGCAGTTTTCGAACATTCGTAAGCCCCGCGGGTGGTTTTCGGACCAAAAATCAAATTTCTCCCACCCGCATATGTCGTCTCGGGGGTCGAGGGGAGTCCAACGCAGAAGGTTTGGTTGAAATTGGGCCAGTGGTTTTGGAGAAAATGGCCGAGGCAGTTTTCGAACATTCGTAAGCCCCGCGGGTGGTTTTCGGTCCAAAAATCAAATTTCTCCCACCCGCATATGTCGTCTCGGGGGTCGAGGGGAGTCCAACGCAGAAGGTTTGGTTGAAATTGGGCCAGTGGTTTTGGAGAAAATGGCCGAGGCAGTTTTCGAACATTCGTAAGCCGGCGGGTGGTGTTTTCGGGTCCAAAAATCAAATTTCTCCCACCCGCATATGTCGTCTCGGGGGTCGAGGGGAGTCCAACGCAGAAGGTTTGGTTGAAATTGGGCCAGTGGTTTTGGAGAAAATGGCCGAGGCAGTTTTCGAACATTCGTAAGCCCCGCGGGTGGTTTTCGGACCAAAAATCAAATTTCTCCCACCCGCATATGTCGTCTCGGGGGTCGAGGGGAGTCCAACGCAGAAGGTTTGGTTGAAATTGGGCCAGTGGTTTTGGAGAAAATGGCCGAGGCAGTTTTCGAACATTCGTAAGCCGGCGAAAAGGGTGTTTTCGGTCCAAAAAACAAATTTCTCCCACCCGCATATGTCGTCTCGGGGGTCGAGGGGAGTCCAACGCAGAAGGTTTGGTTGAAATTGGGCCAGTGGTTTTGGAGAAAATGGCTGAGGCAGTTTTCGAACATTCGTAAGCCCCGGCGGGTGTTTTCGGTCCAAAAATCAAATTTCTCCCACCCGCATATGTCGTCTCGGGGGTCGAGGGGAGTCCAACGCAGAAGGTTTGGTTGAAATTGGGCCAGTGGTTTTGGAGAAAATGGCCGAGGCAGTTTTCGAACATTCGTAAGCCGGCGAAAATGGTGTTTTCGGTCCAAAAATCAAATTTCTCCCACCCGCATATGTCGTCTCGGGGGTCGAGGGGAGTCCAACGCAGAAGGTTTGGTTGAAATTGGGCCAGTGGTTTTGGAGAAAATGGCCGAGGCAGTTTTCGAACATTCGTAAGCCCCGCGGGTGGTTTTTCGGACCAAAAATCAAATGTCTCCCACCCGCATATGTCGTCTCGGGGGTCGAGGGGAGTCCAACGCAGAAGGTTTGGTTGAAATTGGGCCAGTGGTTTTGGAGAAAATGGCCGAGGCAGTTTTCGAACATTCGTAAGCCGGCGAAAATGGTGGTTTTCGGACCAAAAATCAAATTTCTCCCACCCGCATATGTCGTCTCGGGGGTCGAGGGGAGTCCAACGCAGAAGGTTTGGTTGAAATTGGGCCAGTGGTTTTGGAGAAAATGGCCGAGGCAGTTTTCGAACATTCGTAAGCCCCGCGGGAGGTTTTCGGACCAAAAATCAAATTTCTCCCACCCGCATATGTCGTCTCGGGGGTCGAGGGGAGTCCAACGCAGAAGGTTTGGTTGAAATTGGGCCAGTGGTTTTGGAGAAAATGGCCGAGGCAGTTTTCGAACATTCGTAAGCCGGCGAAACGTTGTTTTCGGTCCAAAAATCAAATTTCTCCCACCCGCATATGTCGTCTCGGGGTCGAGTGGAGTCCAACGCAGAAGGTTTGGTTGAAATTGGGCCAGTGGTTTTGGAGAAAATGGCCGAGGCAGTTTTCGAACATTCGTAAGCCGGCGGGTGGTGTTTTCGGTCCAAAAATCAAATTTCTCCCACCCGCATATGTCGTCTCGGGGGTCGAGGGGAGTCCAACGCAGAAGGTTTGGTTGAAATTGGGCCAGTGGTTTTGGAGAAAATGGCCGAGGCAGTTTTCGAACATTCGTAAGCCCCGCGGGTGGTTTTCGGACCAAAAATCAAATTTCTCCCACCCGCATATGTCGTCTCGGGGGTCGAGGGGAGTCCAACGCAGAAGGTTTGGTTGAAATTGGGCCAGTGGTTTTGGAGAAAATGGCCGAGGCAGTTTTCGAACATTCGTAAGCCGGCGGGTGGTGTTTTCGGACCAAAAATCAAATTTCTCCCAATCCGCATATGTCGTCTCGGGTGACGAGGGGAGTCCAACGCAGAAGGTTTGGTTGAAATTGGGCCAGTGGTTTTGGAGAAAATGGCCGAGGCAGTTTTCGAACATTCGTAAGCCGGCGGGTGGTGTTTTCGGACCAAAAATCAAATTTCTCCCACCCGCATATGTCGTCTCGGGGGTCGAGGGGAGTCCAACGCAGAAGGTTTGGTTGAAATTGGGCCAGTGGTTTTGGAGAAAATGGCCGAGGCAGTTTTCGAACATTCGTAAGCCCCGCGGGTGGTTTTTCGGACCAAAAATCAAATTTCTCCCACCCGCATATGTCGTCTCGGGGGTCGAGGGGAGTCCAACGCAGAAGGTTTGGTTGAAATTGGGCCAGTGGTTTTGGAGAAAATGGCCGAGGCAGTTTTCGAACATTCGTAAGCCGGCGAAAATGGTGTTTTCGGTCCAAAAATCAAATTTCTCCCACCCGCATATGTCGTCTCGGGGGTCGAGGGGAGTCCAACGCAGAAGGTTTGGTTGAAATTGGGCCAGTGGTTTTGGAGAAAATGGCCGAGGCAGTTTTCGAACATTCGTAAGCCCCGCGGGTGGTTTTTCGGACCAAAAATCAAATTTCTCCCACCCGCATCTGTCGTCTCGGGGGTCGAGGGGAGTCCAACGCAGAAGGTTTGGTTGAAATTGGGCCAGTGGTTTTGGAGAAAATGGCCGAGGCAGTTTTCGAACATTCGTAAGCCGGCGGGTGTTTTCGGACCAAAAATCAAATTTCTCCCACCCGCATATGTCGTCTCGGGGGTCGAGGGGAGTCCAACGCAGAAGGTTTGGTTGAAATTGGGCCAGTGGTTTTGGAGAAAATGGCCGAGGCAGTTTTCGAACATTCGTAAGCCCCGCGGGTGGTTTTTCGGACCAAAAATCAAATTTCTCCCACCCGCATATGTCGTCTCGGGGGTCGAGGGGAGTCCAACGCAGAAGGTTTGGTTGAAATTGGGCCAGTGGTTTTGGAGAAAATGGCCGAGGCAGTTTTCGAACATTCGTAAGCCGGCGGGTGTTTTCGGTCCAAAAATCAACTTTCTCCCACTTAGCATATGTCGTCTCGGGGGTCGAGGGGAGTCCAACGCAGAAGGTTTGGTTGAAATTGGGCCAGTGGTTTTGGAGAAAATGGCCGAGGCAGTTTTCGAACATTCGTAAGCCTGCGAAAATGGTGTTTCGGACCAAAAATCAAATTTCTCCCACCCGCATATGTCGTCTCGGGGGTCGAGGGGAGTCCAACGCAGAAGGTTTGGTTGAAATTGGGCCAGTGGTTTTGGAGAAAATGGCCGAGGCAGTTTTCGAACATTCGTAAGCCGGCGGGTGTTTTCGGACCAAAAATCAAATTTCTCCCACCCGCATATGTCGTCTCGGGGTCGAGGGGAGTCCAACGCAGAAGGTTTGGTTGAAATTGGGCCAGTGGTTTTGGAGAAAATGGCCGAGGCAGTTTTCGAACATTCGTAAGCCGGCGGGTGGTTTTTCGGACCAAAAATCAAATTTCTCCCACCCGCATATGTCGTCTCGGGGGTCGAGGGGAGTCCAACGCAGAAGGTTTGGTTGAAATTGGGCCAGTGGTTTTGGAGAAAATGGCCGAGGCAGTTTTCGAACATTCGTAAGCCGGCGGGTGTTTTCGGACCAAAAATCAAATTTCTCCCACCCGCATATGTCGTCTCGGGGGTCGAGGGGAGTCCAACGCAGAAGGTTTGGTTGAAATTGGGCCAGTGGTTTTGGAGAAAATGGCCGAGGCAGTTTTCGAACATTCGTAAGCCCCCGGGGTGGTTTTTCGGACAAAAAATCAAATATCTCCCAATTCGCATATGTCGTCTCGGGGGTCGAGGGGAGTCCAACGCAGAAGGTTTGGTTGAAATTGGGCCAGTGGTTTTGGAGAAAATGGCCGAGGCAGTTTTCGAACATTCGTAAGCCGGCGAAAATGGTGTTTTCGGTCCAAAAATCAAATTTCTCCCAATTCGCATATGTCGTCTCGGGGGTCGAGGGGAGTCCAACGCAGAAGGTTTGGTTGAAATTGGGCCAGTGGTTTTGGAGAAAATGGCCGAGGCAGTTTTCGAACATTCGTAAGCCCCGCGGGTGGTTTTCGGGCCAAAAATCAAATTTCTCCCACCCGCATATGTCGTCTCGGGGGTCGAGGGGAGTCCAACGCAGAAGGTTTGGTTGAAATTGGGCCAGTGGTTTTGGAGAAAATGGCCGAGGCAGTTTTCGAACATTCGTAAGCCGGCGGGTGGTTTTCGGACCAAAAATCAAATTTCTCCCACCCGCATATGTCGTCTCGGGGGTCGAGGGGAGTCCAACGCAGAAGGTTTGGTTGAAATTGGGCCAGTGGTTTTGGAGAAAATGGCCGAGGCAGTTTTCGAACATTCGTAAGCCCCGCGGGTGGTTTTTCGGACCAAAAATCAAATTTCTCCCACCCGCATATGTCGTCTCGGGGGTCGAGGGGAGTCCAACGCAGAAGGTTTGGTTGAAATTGGGCCAGTGGTTTTGGAGAAAATGGCCGAGGCAGTTTTCGAACATTCGTAAGCCGGCGAAAATGGTGGTTTTCGGACCAAAAATCAAATTTCTCCCACCCGCATATGTCGTCTCGGGGGTCGAGGGGAGTCCAACGCAGAAGGTTTGGTTGAAATTGGGCCAGTGGTTTTGGAGAAAATGGCCGAGGCAGTTTTCGAACATTCGTAAGCCGGCGAAAATGGTGTTTTCGGTCCAAAAATCAAAGTTCTCCCACCCGCATATGTCGTCTCGGGGGTCGAGGGGAGTCCAACGCAGAAGGTTTGGTTGAAATTGGGCCAGTGGTTTTGGAGAAAATGGCCGAGGCAGTTTTCGAACATTCGTAAGCCCCGCGGGTGGTTTTCGGACCAAAAATCAAGTTTCTCCCACCCGCATATGTCGTCTCGGGGGTCGAGGGGAGTCCAACGCAGAAGGTTTGGTTGAAATTGGGCCAGTGGTTTTGGAGAAAATGGCCGAGGCAGTTTTCGAACATTCGTAAGCCGGCGAAAATGGTGTTTTCGGTCCAAAAATCAAATTTCTCCCACCCGCATATGTCGTCTCGGGGGTCGAGGGGAGTCCAACGCAGAAGGTTTGGTTGAAATTGGGCCAGTGGTTTTGGAGAAAATGGCCGAGGCAGTTTTCGAACATTCGTAAGCCCCGCGGGTGGTTTTCGGACCAAAAATCAAATTTCTCCCACCCGCATATGTCGTCTCGGGGGTCGAGGGGAGTCCAACGCAGAAGGTTTGGTTGAAATTGGGCCAGTGGTTTTGGAGAAAATGGCCGAGGCAGTTTTCGAACATTCGTAAGCCCCGGCGGGTGGTTTTCGGACCAAAAATCAAATTTCTCCCACCCGCATATGTCGTCTCGGGGGTCGAGGGGAGTCCAACGCAGAAGGTTTGGTTGAAATTGGGCCAGTGGTTTTGGAGAAAATGGCCGAGGCAGTTTTCGAACATTCGTAAGCCGGCGGGTGTTTTCGGACCAAAAATCAAATTTCTCCCACCCGCATATGTCGTCTCGGGGGTCGAGGGGAGTCCAACGCAGAAGGTTTGGTTGAAATTGGGCCAGTGGTTTTGGAGAAAATGGCCGAGGCAGTTTTCGAACATTCGTAAGCCGGCGGGTGTTTTCGGTCCAAAAATCAAATTTCTCCCACCCGCATATGTCGTCTCGGGGGTCGAGGGGAGTCCAACGCAGAAGGTTTGGTTGAAATTGGGCCAGTGGTTTTGGAGAAAATGGCCGAGGCAGTTTTCGAACATTCGTAAGCCGGCGAAAATGGTGGTTTTCGGACCAAAAATCAAATTTCTCCCACCCGCATATGTCGTCTCGGGGGTCGAGGGGAGTCCAACGCAGAAGGTTTGGTTGAAATTGGGCCAGTGGTTTTGGAGAAAATGGCCGAGGCAGTTTTCGAACATTCGTAAGCCCCGCGGGTGGTTTTTCGGACCAAAAAACAAATATCTCCCACCCGCATATGTCGTCTCGGGGGTCGAGGGGAGTCCAACGCAGAAGGTTTGGTTGAAATTGGGCCAGTGGTTTTGGAGAAAATGGCCGAGGCAGTTTTCGAACATTCGTAAGCCGGCGAAAATGGTGTTTTCTGACCAAAAAACAAATTACTCCCACCCGCATATGTCGTCTCGGGGGTCGAGGGGAGTCCAACGCAGAAGGTTTGGTTGAAATTGGGCCAGTGGTTTTGGAGAAAATGGCCGAGGCAGTTTTCGAACATTCGTAAGCCCCGCGGGTGGTTTTCGGACCAAAAATCAAAGTTCTCCCACCCGCATATGTCGTCTCGGGGGTCGAGGGGAGTCCAACGCAGAAGGTTTGGTTGAAATTGGGCCAGTGGTTTTGGAGAAAATGGCCGAGGCAGTTTTCGAACATTCGTAAGCCAAGGTGGTTTTCGGACCAAAAATCAAGTTTCTCCCACCCGCATATGTCGTCTCGGGGGTCGAGGGGAGTCCAACGCAGAAGGTTTGGTTGAAATTGGGCCAGTGGTTTTGGAGAAAATGGCCGAGGCAGTTTTCGAACATTCGTAAGCCGGCGGGTGTTTTCGGTCCAAAAATCAAATTTCTCCCACCCGCATATGTCGTCTCGGGGGTCGAGGGGAGTCCAACGCAGAAGGTTTGGTTGAAATTGGGCCAGTGGTTTTGGAGAAAATGGCCGAGGCAGTTTTCGAACATTCGTAAGCCCCGCGGGTGGTTTTTCGGACCAAAAATCAAATTTCTCCCAAATATGTCGTCTCGGGGGTCGAGGGGAGTCCAACGCAGAAGGTTTGGTTGAAATTGGGCCAGTGGTTTTGGAGAAAATGGCCGAGGCAGTTTTCGAACATTCGTAAGCCCCGCGGGTGGTTTTCGGACCAAAAATCAAATTTCTCCCAATTCGCATATGTCGTCTCGGGGAAAGAGGGGAGTCCAACGCAGAAGGTTTGGTTGAAATTGGGCCAGTGGTTTTGGAGAAAATGGCCGAGGCAGTTTTCGAACATTCGTAAGCCGGCGAAAATGGTGTTTTCGGTCCAAAAATCAAATTTCTCCCACCCGCATATGTCGTCTCGGGGGTCGAGGGGAGTCCAACGCAGAAGGTTTGGTTGAAATTGGGCCAGTGGTTTTGGAGAAAATGGCCGAGGCAGTTTTCGAACATTCGTAAGCCCCGCGGGTGGTTTTCGGACCAAAAATCAAATTTCTACCATTCGCATATGTCGTCTCGGGGGTCGAGGGGAGTCCAACGCAGAAGGTTTGGTTGAAATTGGGCCAGTGGTTTTGGAGAAAATGGCCGAGGCAGTTTTCGAACATTCGTAAGCCGGCGGGTGTTTTCGGTCCAAAAATCAAATTTCTCCCACCCGCATATGTCGTCTCGGGGGTCGAGGGGAGTCCAACGCAGAAGGTTTGGTTGAAATTGGGCCAGTGGTTTTGGAGAAAATGGCCGAGGCAGTTTTCGAACATTCGTAAGCCGGCGGGTGGTTTTCGGACCAAAAATCAAATTTCTCCCACCCGCATATGTCGTCTCGGGGGTCGAGGGGAGTCCAACGCAGAAGGTTTGGTTGAAATTGGGCCAGTGGTTTTGGAGAAAATGGCCGAGGCAGTTTTCGAACATTCGTAAGCCCCGCGGGTGGTTTTTCGGACCAAAAATCAAATTTCTCCCACCCGCATATGTCGTCTCGGGGGTCGAGGGGAGTCCAACGCAGAAGGTTTGGTTGAAATTGGGCCAGTGGTTTTGGAGAAAATGGCCAAGGCAGTTTTCGAACATTCGTAAGCCCCGGCGGGTGGTGTTTTCGGACCAAAAATCAAATTTCTCCCACCCGCATATGTCGTCTCGGGGGTCGAGGGGAGTCCAACGCAGAAGGTTTGGTTGAAATTGGGCCAGTGGTTTTGGAGAAAATGGCCGAGGCAGTTTTCGAACATTCGTAAGCCGGCGGGTGGTGTTTTCGGACCAAAAATCAAATTTCTCCCACGCATATGTCGTCTCGGGGGTCGAGGGGAGTCCACGCAGAAGGTTTGGTTGAAATTGGGCCAGTGGTTTTGGAGAAAATGGCCGAGGCAGTTTTCGAACATTCGTAAGCCCCGCGGGTGGTTTTCGGACTAAAAATCAAGTTTCTCCCACGTCGCATATGTCGTCTCGGGGGTCGATGGGAGTCCAACGCAGAAGGTTTGGTTGAAATTGGGCCAGTGGTTTTGGAGAAAATGGCCGAGGCAGTTTTCGAACATTCGTAAGCCGGCGAAAATGGTGTTTTCGGACCAAAAATCAAATTTCTCCCACCCGCATATGTCGTCTCGGGGGTCGAGGGGAGTCCAACGCAGAAGGTTTGGTTGAAATTGGGCCAGTGGTTTTGGAGAAAATGGCCGAACATTCGGCCGGCGAGGTTTTTCGGACCAAAAATCAAATTTCTCCCACCCGCATATGTCGTCTCGGGGTCGAGGGGAGTCCAACGCAGAAGGTTTGGTTGAAATTGGGCCAGTGGTTTTGGAGAAAATGGCAGTTTTCGAACATTCGTAAGCCCCGCGGGTGGTTTTCGGACCAAAAATCAAATTTCTCCCACCCGCATATGTCGTCTCGGGGGTCGAGGGGAGTCCAACGCAGAAGGTTTGGTTGAAATTGGGCCAGTGGTTTTGGAGAAAATGGCCGAGGCAGTTTTCGAACATTCGTAAGCCCCGCGGGTGGTTTTCGGACCAAAAATCAAATATATCCCAATTCGCATATGTCGTCTCGGGGGTCGAGGGGAGTCCAACGCAGAAGGTTTGGTTGAAATTGGGCCAGTGGTTTTGGAGAAAATGGCCGAGGCAGTTTTCGAACATTCGTAAGCCGGCGAAAATGGTGTTTTCGGTCCAAAAATCAAATTTCTCCCACCCGCATATGTCGTCTCGGGGGTCGAGGGGAGTCCAACGCAGAAGGTTTGGTTGAAATTGGGCCAGTGGTTTTGGAGAAAATGGCCGAGGCAGTTTTCGAACATTCGTAAGCCCCGCGGGTGGTTTTCGGACCAAAAATCAAATTTCTCCCACCCGCATATGTAGTCTCGGGGGTCGAGGGGAGTCCAACGCAGAAGGTTTGGTTGAAATTGGGCCAGTGGTTTTGGAGAAAATGGCCGAGGCAGTTTTCGAACATTCGTAAGCCGGCGAAAATGGTGTTTTCGGACCAAAAATCAAATTTCTCCCACCCGCATATGTCGTCTCGGGGGTCGAGGGGAGTCCAACGCAGAAGGTTTGGTTGAAATTGGGCCAGTGGTTTTGGAGAAAATGGCCGAGGCAGTTTTCGAACATTCGTAAGCCCCGCGGGTGGTTTTCGGACCAAAAATCAAATTTCTCCCACCCGCATATGTCGTCTCGGGGGTCGAGGGGAGTCCAACGCAGAAGGTTTGGTTGAAATTGGGCCAGTGGTTTTGGAGAAAATGGCCGAGGCAGTTTTCGAACATTCGTAAGCCGGCGAAAATGGTGTTTTCGGACCAAAAATCAAATTTCTCCCACCCGCATATGTCGTCTCGGGGGTCGAGGGGAGTCCAACGCAGAAGGTTTGGTTGAAATTGGGCCAGTGGTTTTGGAGAAAATGGCCGAGGCAGTTTTCGAACATTCGTAAGCCCGCGGGTGGTTTTCGGACCAAAAATCAAATTTCTCCCACCCGCATATGTCGTCTCGGGGGTCGAGGGGAGTCCAACGCAGAAGGTTTGGTTGAAATTGGGCCAGTGGTTTTGGAGAAAATGGCCGAGGCAGTTTTCGAACATTCGTAAGCCGGCGAAAATGGTGTTTTCGGACCAAAAATCAAATTTCTCCCACCCGCATATGTCGTCTCGGGGGTCGAGGGGAGTCCAACGCAGAAGGTTTGGTTGAAATTGGGCCAGTGGTTTTGGAGAAAATGGCCGAGGCAGTTTTCGAACATTCGTAAGCCCCGGCGGGTGGTTTTCGGACCAAAAATCAAATTTCTCCCACCCGCATATGTCGTCTCGGGGGTCGAGGGGAGTCCAACGCAGAAGGTTTGGTTGAAATTGGGCCAGTGGTTTTGGAGAAAATGGCCGAGGCAGTTTTCGAACATTCGTAAGCCGGCGAAAATGGTGTTTTCGGACCAAAAATCAAATTTCTCCCACCGCATATGTCGTCTCGGGGGTCGAGGGGAGTCCAACGCAGAAGGTTTGGTTGAAATTGGGCCAGTGGTTTTGGAGAAAATGGCCGAGGCAGTTTTCGAACATTCGTAAGCCGGCGAAAATGGTGTTTTCGGACCAAAAATCAAATTTCTCCCAATTCGCACATGTCGTCTCGGGGGTCGAGGGGAGTCCAACGCAGAAGGTTTGGTTGAAATTGGGCCAGTGGTTTTGGAGAAAATGGCCGAGGCAGTTTTCGAACATTCGTAAGCCCCGGCGGGTGTTTTCGGACCAAAAATCAAATTTCTCCCACCGCATATGTCGTCTCGGGGGTCGAGGGGAGTCCAACGCAGAAGGTTTGGTTGAAATTGGGCCAGTGGTTTTGGAGAAAATGGCCGAGGCAGTTTTCGAACATTCGTAAGCCGGCGAAATGGGTGTTTTCGGTCCAAAAATCAAATTTCTACCTATTCGCATATGTCGTCTCGGGGGTCGAGGGGAGTCCAACGCAGAAGGTTTGGTTGAAATTGGGCCAGTGGTTTTGGAGAAAATGGCCGAGGCAGTTTTCGAACATTCGTAAGCCCCGCGGGTGGTTTTCGGACCAAAAATCAAATTTCTCCCACCCGCATATGTCGTCTCGGGGGTCGAGGGGAGTCCAACGCAGAAGGTTTGGTTGAAATTGGGCCAGTGGTTTTGGAGAAAATGGCCGAGGCAGTTTTCGAACATTCGTAAGCCGGCGGGTGTTTTCGGACCAAAAATCAAATTTCTCCCACCCGCATATGTCGTCTCGGGGGTCGAGGGGAGTCCAACGCAGAAGGTTTGGTTGAAATTGGGCCAGTGGTTTTGGAGAAAATGGCCGAGGCAGTTTTCGAACATTCGTAAGCCCCGGCGGGTGGTTTTCGGACCAAAAATCAAATTTCTCCCACCCGCATATGTCGTCTCGGGGGTCGAGGGGAGTCCAACGCAGAAGGTTTGGTTGAAATTGGGCCAGTGGTTTTGGAGAAAATGGCCGAGGCAGTTTTTGAACATTCGTAAGCCCCGCGGGTGGTTTTCGGACCAAAAATCAAATTTCTCCCACCCGCATATGTCGTCTCGGGGGTCGAGGGGAGTCCAACGCAGAAGGTTTGGTTGAAATTGGGCCAGTGGTTTTGGAGAAAATGGCCGAGGCAGTTTTCGAACATTCGTAAGCCGGCGGGTGTTTTCGGACCAAAAATCAAATTTCTCCCACGCATATGTCGTCTCGGGGGTCGAGGGGAGTCCAACGCAGAAGGTTTGGTTGAAATTGGGCCAGTGGTTTTGGAGAAAATGGCCGAGGCAGTTTTCGAACATTCGTAAGCCCCGCGGGTGGTTTTCGGACCAAAAATCAAATTACTCCCACCCGCATATGTCGTCTCGGGGGTCGAGGGGAGTCCAACGCAGAAGGTTTGGTTGAAATTGGGCCAGTGGTTTTGGAGAAAATGGCCGAGGCAGTTTTCGAACATTCGTAAGGCCCGGCGGGTGGTTTTCGGACCAAAATCAAATTTCTCCCACCCGCATATGTCGTCTCGGGGGTCGAGGGGAGTCCAACGCAGAAGGTTTGGTTGAAATTGGGCCAGTGGTTTTGGAGAAAATGGCCGAGGCAGTTTTCGAACATTCGTAAGCCCCGCGGGTGGTTTTCGGACCAAAAATCAAATTCCTCCCACCCGCATATGTCGTCTCGGGGGTCGAGGGGAGTCCAACGCAGAAGGTTTGGTTGAAATTGGGCCAGTGGTTTTGGAGAAAATGGCCGAGGCAGTTTTCGAACATTCGTAAGCCCCGCGGGTGGTTTTCGGACCAAAAATCAAATTTCTCCCACCCGCATATGTCGTCTCGGGGGTCGAGGGGAGTCCAACGCAGAAGGTTTGGTTGAAATTGGGCCAGTGGTTTTGGAGAAAATGGCCGAGGCAGTTTTCGAACATTCGTAAGCCCCGCGAGTGGTTTTTCGGACCAAAAAACAAAGTTCTCCCACCCGCATATGTCGTCTCGGGGGGCGAGGGGAGTCCAACGCAGAAGGTTTGGTTGAAATTGGGCCAGTGGTTTTGGAGAAAATGGCCGAGGCAGTTTTCGAACATTCGTAAGCCGGCGGGTGTTTTCGGACCAAAAATCAAATTTCTCCCACCCGCATATGTGGTCTCGGGGGTCGAGGGGAGTCCAACGCAGAAGGTTTGGTTGAAATTGGGCCAGTGGTTTTGGAGAAAATGGCCGAGGCAGTTTTCGAACATTCGTAAGCCGGCGAATATGGTGTTTTTCGGACCAAAAATCAAATTTCTCCCACCCGCATATGTCGTCTCGGGGGTCGAGGGGAGTCCAACGCAGAAGGTTTGGTTGAAATTGGGCCAGTGGTTTTGGAGAAAATGGCCGAGGCAGTTTTCGAACATTCGTAAGCCCCGCGGGTGGTTTTCGGACCAAAAATCAAATTTCTCCCACCCGCATATGTCGTCTCGGGGGTCGAGGGGAGTCCAACGCAGAAGGTTTGGTTGAAATTGGGCCAGTGGTTTTGGAGAAAATGGCCGAGGCAGTTTTCGAACATTCGTAAGCCCCGCGGGTGGTTTTCGGACCAAAAATCAAATTTCTCCCACCCGCATATGTCGTCTCGGGGGTCGAGGGGAGTCCAACGCAGAAGGTTTGGTTGAAATTGGGCCAGTGGTTTTGGAGAAAATGGCCGAGGCAGTTTTCGAACATTCGTAAGCCGGCGAAAATGGTGTTTTCGGTCCAAAAATCAAATTTCTCCCACCCGCATATGTCGTCTCGGGGGTCGAGGGGAGTCCAACGCAGAAGGTTTGGTTGAAATTGGGCCAGTGGTTTTGGAGAAAATGGCCGAGGCAGTTTTCGAACATTCGTAAGCCCCGCGGGTGGTTTTCGGACCAAAAATCAAGTTTCTCCGATTTCGCATATGTCGTCTCGGGGGTCGAGGGGAGTCCAACGCAGAAGTTTTGGTTGAAATTGGGCCAGTGGTTTTGGAGAAAATGGCCGAGGCAGTTTTCGAACATTCGTAAGCCGCGGGTGGTTTTTCGGACCAAAAATCAAATTTCTCCCACCGCATATGTCGTCTCGGGGGTCGAGGGGAGTCCAACGCAGAAGGTTTGGTTGAAATTGGGCCAGTGGTTTTGGAGAAAATGGCCGAGGCAGTTTTCGAACATTCGTAAGCCCCGAAAATGGTGGTTTTCGGACCAAAAATCAAATTTCTCCCACCCGCATATGTCGTCTCGGGGGTCGAGGGGAGTCCAACGCAGAAGGTTTGGTTGAAATTGGGCCAGTGGTTTTGGAGAAAATGGCCGAGGCAGTTTTCGAACATTCGTAAGCCCCGCGGGTGTTTTTTTCCAAAAATCAAATTTCTCCCACCCGCATATGTCGTCTCGGGGGTCGAGGGGAGTCCAACGCAGAAGGTTTGGTTGAAATTGGGCCAGTGGTTTTGGAGAAAATGGCCGAGGCAGTTTTCGAACATTCGTAAGCCGGCGAAAATGGTGTTTTCGGTCCAAAAATCAAATTTCTCCCACCCGCATATGTCGTCTCGGGGGTCGAGGGGAGTCCAACGCAGAAGGTTTGGTTGAAATTGGGCCAGTGGTTTTGGAGAAAATGGCCGAGGCAGTTTTCGAACATTCGTAAGCCCCGCGGGTGGTTTTTCGGACCAAAAATCAAATTTCTCCCACCCGCATATGTCGTCTCGGGGGTCGAGGGGAGTCCAACGCAGAAGGTTTGGTTGAAATTGGGCCAGTGGTTTTGGAGAAAATGGCCGAGGCAGTTTTCGAACATTCGTAAGCCCCGCGGGTGGTTTTTCGGACCAAAAATCAAATTTCTCCCACCGCATATGTCGTCTCGGGGGTCGAGGGGAGTCCAACGCAGAAGGTTTGGTTGAAATTGGGCCAGTGGTTTTGGAGAAAATGGCCGAGGCAGTTTTCGAACATTCGTAAGCCCCGCGGGTGTTTTCGGACCAAAAATCAAATTTCTCCCACCCGCATATGTCGTCTCGGGGGTCGAGGGGAGTCCAACGCAGAAGGTTTGGTTGAAATTGGGCCAGTGGTTTTGGAGAAAATGGCCGAGGCAGTTTTCGAACATTCGTAAGCCGGCGGGTGGTTTTTCGACCAAAAATCAAATTTCTCCCACCCGCATATGTCGTCTCGGGGGTCGAGGGGAGTCCAACGCAGAAGGTTTGGTTGAAATTGGGCCAGTGGTTTTGGAGAAAATGGCCGAGGCAGTTTTCGAAAATTCGTAAGCCCCGCGGGTGGTTTTTCGGACCAAAAATCAAATTTCTCCCACCCGCATATGTCGTCGTCTCGGGGGTCGAGGGGAGTCCAACGCAGAAGGTTTGGTTGAAATTGGGCCAGTGGTTTTGGAGAAAATGGCCGAGGCAGTTTTCGAACATTCGTAAGCCCCGGCGGGTGGTTTTCGGACCAAAAATCAAATTTCTCCCACCCGCATATGTCGTCTCGGGGGTCGAGGGGAGTCCAACGCAGAAGGTTTGGTTGAAATTGGGCCAGTGGTTTTGGAGAAAATGGCCGGCCGAGGCAGTTTTCGAACATTCGTAAGCCGGCGAAAATGGTGTTTTTTTCGGTCCAAAAATCAAATTTCTCCCACCGCATATGTCGTCTCGGGGGTCGAGGGGAGTCCAACGCAGAAGGTTTGGTTGAAATTGGGCCAGTGGTTTTGGAGAAAATGGCCGAGGCAGTTTTCGAACATTCGTAAGCCCCGCGGGTGGTTTTCGGACCAAAAATCAAATTTCTCCCACCGCATATGTCGTCTCGGGGGTCGAGGGGAGTCCAACGCAGAAGGTTTGGTTGAAATTGGGCCAGTGGTTTTGGAGAAAATGGCCGAGGCAGTTTTCGAACATTCGTAAGCCCCGCGGGTGGTTTTCGGACCAAAAATCAAATTTCTCCCACCCGCATATGTCGTCTCGGGGGTCGAGGGGAGTCCAACGCAGAAGGTTTGGTTGAAATTGGGCCAGTGGTTTTGGAGAAAATGGCCGAGGCAGTTTTTCGAACATTCGTAAGCCGGCGAAAATGGTGTTTTCGGACCCAAAAATCAAATTTCTCCCACCCGCATATGTCGTCTCGGGGGTCGAGGGGAGTCCAACGCAGAAGGTTTGGTTGAAATTGGGCCAGTGGTTTTGGAGAAAATGGCCGAGGCAGTTTTCGTACGTTCGTAAGCCGGCGGGTGGTGTTTTCGGTCCAAAAATCAAATTTCTCCCACCCGCATATGTCGTCTCGGGGGTCGAGGGGAGTCCAACGCAGAAGGTTTGGTTGAAATTGGGCCAGTGGTTTTGGAGAAAATGGCCGAGGCAGTTTTCGAAAATTCGTAAGCCCCGCGGGTTGTTTTAGGACCAAAAATCAAAATTCTCCCACCCGCATATGTCGTCTCGGGGGTCGAGGGGAGTCCAACGCAGAAGGTTTGGTTGAAATTGGGCCAGTGGTTTTGGAGAAAATGGCCGAGGCAGTTTTCGAACATTCGTAAGCCCCGCGGGTGGTTTTTCGGACCAAAAATCAAATTTCTGCCACCCGCATATGTCGTCTCGGGGGTCGAGGGGAGTCCAACGCAGAAGGTTTGGTTGAAATTGGGCCAGTGGTTTTGGAGAAAATGGCCGAGGCAGTTTTCGAACATTCGTAAGCCGGCGAAAATGGTGTTTTCGGTCCAAAAATCAAATTTCTCCCACCCGCATATGTCGTCTCGGGGGTCGAGGGGAGTCCAACGCAGAAGGTTTGGTTGAAATTGGGCCAGTGGTTTTGGAGAAAATGGCTGAGGCAGTTTTCGAACATTCGTAAGCCCCGCGGGGTGGTTTTCGGACCAAAAATCAAATTTCTCCCACCCGCATATGTCGTCTCGGGGGTCGAGGGGAGTCCAACGCAGAAGGTTTGGTTGAAATTGGGCCAGTGGTTTTGGAGAAAATGGCCGAGGCAGTTTTCGAACATTCGTAAGCCCCGCGGTGGTTTTTCGGACCAAAAATCAAATTTCTCCCACCCGCATATGTCGTCTCGGGTCGAGGGGAGTCCAACGCAGAAGGGTTGGTTGAAATTGGGCCAGTGGTTTTGGAGAAAATGGCCGAGGCAGTTTTCGAACATTCGTAAGCCGGCGAAAATGGTGTTTTTCGGACCAAAAATCAAATTTCTCCCACCCGCATATGTCGTCTCGGGGGTCGAGGGGAGTCCAACGCAGAAGGTTTGGTTGAAATTGGGCCAGTGGTTTTGGAGAAAATGGCCGAGGCAGTTTTCGAACATTCGTAAGCCCCGCGGGTGGTTTTCGGACCAAAAATCAAATTTCTCCCACCCGCATATGTCGTCTCGGGGGTCGAGGGGAGTCCAACGCAGAAGGTTTGGTTGAAATTGGGCCAGTGGTTTTGGAGAAAATGGCCGAGGCAGTTTTCGAACATTCGTAAGCCGGCGAAAATGGTGTTTTCGGTCCAAAAATTAAATTTTTCCCAATTCGCATATGTCGTTTCGGGGGTCGAGGGGCGACTAACGCAGAAGGTTTGGTTGAAATTGGGCCAGTGGTTTTGGAGAAAATGGCCGAGGCAGTTTTCGAACATTCGTAAGCCCCGCGGGTGGTTTTTTAGACCAAAAATCAAATTTCTCCCAATTCGCATATGTCGTCTCGGGGGTCGAGGGGAGTCCAACGCAGAAGGTTTGGTTGAAATTGGGCCAGTGGTTTTGGAGAAAATGGCCGAGGCAGTTTTCGAACATTCGTAAGCCCCGCGGGTGGTGTTTTCGGACCAAAAATCAAATTTCTCCCACCGCATATGTCGTCTCGGGGGTCGAGGGGAGTCCAACGCAGAAGGTTTGGTTGAAATTGGGCCAGTGGTTTTGGAGAAAATGGCCGAGGCAGTTTTCGAACATTCGTAAGCCCCGCGGGTGGTTTTCGGACCAAAAAACAAATTTCTCCCACCCGCATATGTCGCCTCGGGGGTCGAGGGGAGTCCAACGCAGAAGGTTTGGTTGAAATTGGGCCAGTGGTTTTGGAGAAAATGGCCGAGGCAGTTTTCGAACATTCGTAAGCCCCGCGAAAATGGTGTTTTCGGACCAAAAATCAAATTTCTCCCACCCGCATATGTCGTCTCGGGGGTCGAGGGGAGTCCAACGCAGAAGGTTTGGTTGAAATTGGGCCAGTGGTTTTGGAGAAAATGGCCGAGGCAGTTTTCGAACATTCGTAAGCCCCGCGGGTGGTTTTTCGGACCAAAAATCAAATTTCTCCCACCCGCATATGTCGTCTCGGGGGTCGAGGGGAGTCCAACGCAGAAGGTTTGGTTGAAATTGGGCCAGTGGTTTTGGAGAAAATGGCCGAGGCAGTTTTCGAACATTCGTAAGCCCCGCGGGTGGTGTTTCGGACCAAAAATCAAATTTCTCCCACCCGCATATGTCGTCTCGGGGGTCGAGGGGAGTCCAACGCAGAAGGTTTGGTTGAAATTGGGCCAGTGGTTTTGGAGAAAATGGCCGAGGCAGTTTTCGAACATTCGTAAGCCCCGCGGGTGGTTTTCGGACCAAAAATCAAATTTCTCCCACCCGCATATGTCGTCTCGGGGGTCGAGGGGAGTCCAACGCAGAAGGTTTGGTTGAAATTGGGCCAGTGGTTTTGGAGAAAATGGCCGAGGCAGTTTTCGAACATTCGTAAGCCCCGGGGTGGTTTTTCGGTCCAAAAATCAAATTTCTCCCACCCGCATATGTCGTCTCGGGGGTCGAGGGGAGTCCAACGCAGAAGGTTTGGTTGAAATTGGGCCAGTGGTTTTGGAGAAAATGGCCGAGGCAGTTTTCGAACATTCGTAAGCCCCGCGGGTGGTTTTTCGGACCAAAAATCAAATTTCTCCCACCCGCATATGTCGTCTCGGGGGTCGAGGGGAGTCCAACGCAGAAGGTTTGGTTGAAATTGGGCCAGTGGTTTTGGAGAAAATGGCCGAGGCAGTTTTCGAACATTCGTAAGCCCCGCGGGTGGTTTTCGGACCAAAAATCAAATTTCTCCCACCCGCATATGTCGTCTCGGGGTCGAGGGGAGTCCAACGCAGAAGGTTTGGTTGAAATTGGGCCAGTGGTTTTGGAGAAAATGGCCGAGGCAGTTTTCGAACATTCGTAAGCCCCGCGGGTGGTTTTCGGACCAAAAATCAAATTTCTCCCACCCGCATATGTCGTCTCGGGGGTCGAGGGGAGTCCAACGCAGAAGGTTTGGTTGAAATTGGGCCAGTGGTTTTGGAGAAAATGGCCGAGGCAGTTTTCGAACATTCGTAAGCCGGCGGGTGTTTTCGGACCAAAAATCAAATTTCTCCCACCCGCATATGTCGTCTCGGGGGTCGAGGGGAGTCCAACGCAGAAGGTTTGGTTGAAATTGGGCCAGTGGTTTTGGAGAAAATGGCCGAGGCAGTTTTCGAACATTCGTAAGCCCCGCGGGTGGTTTTCGGACCAAAAATCAAATTTCTCCCACCCGCATATGTCGTCTCGGGGGTCGAGGGGAGTCCAACGCAGAAGGTTTGGTTGAAATTGGGCCAGTGGTTTTGGAGAAAATGGCCCAGTTTTCGAACATTCGTAAGCCCCGCGGGTGGTTTTCGGACCAAAAATCAAATTTCTCCCACCCGCATATGTCGTCTCGGGGGTCGAGGGGAGTCCAACGCAGAAGGTTTGGTTGAAATTGGGCCAGTGGTTTTGGAGAAAATGGCCGAGGCAGTTTTCGAACATTCGTAAGCCGGCGAAAATGGTGTTTTCGTACCAAAAATCAAATTTCTCCCACCCGCATATGTCGTCTCGGGGGTCGAGGGGAGTCCAACGCAGAAGGTTTGGTTGAAATTGGGCCAGTGGTTTTGGAGAAAATGGCCGAGGCAGTTTTCGAACATTCGTAAGCCCCGCGGGTGGTGTTCGGACCAAACATCAAATATCTCCCACCCGCGCATATGTCGTCTCGGGGGTCGAGGGGAGTCCAACGCAGAAGGTTTGGTTGAAATTGGGCCAGTGGTTTTGGAGAAAATGGCCGAGGCAGTTTTCGAACATTCGTAAGCCCCGCGGGTGGTCTTCGGTCCAAAAATAAAATTTCTCCCACCCGCATATGTCGTCTCGGGGGTCGAGGGGAGTCCAACGCAGAAGGTTTGGTTGAAATTGGGCCAGTGGTTTTGGAGAAAATGGCCGAGGCAGTTTTCGAACATTCGTAAGCCGGCGGGTGGTGTTTTCGGACCAAAAATCAAATTTCTCCCACCCGCATATGTCGTCTCGGGGGTCGAGGGGAGTCCAACGCAGAAGGTTTGGTTGAAATTGGGCCAGTGGTTTTGGAGAAAATGGCCGAGGCAGTTTTCGAACATTCGTAAGCCCCGCGGGTGGTTTTTCGGAAAAAAATCAAATTTCTCCCACCCGCATATGTCGTCTCGGGGGTCGAGGGGAGTCCAACGCAGAAGGTTTGGTTGAAATTGGGCCAGTGGTTTTGGAGAAAATGGCCGAGGCAGTTTTCGAACATTCGTAAGCCCCGCGGGTGGTTTTCGGACCAAAAATCAAATTTCTCCCACCCGCGCATGTCGTCTCGGGGGTCGAGGGGAGTCCAACGCAGAAGGTTTGGTTGAAATTGGGCCAGTGGTTTTGGAGAAAATGGCCGAGGCAGTTTTCGAACATTCGTAAGCCGGCGAAAATGGTGTTTTCGGTCCAAAAATCAAATTTCTCCCACCCGCATATGTCGTCTCGGGGGTCGAGGGGAGTCCAACGCAGAAGGTTTGGTTGAAATTGGGCCAGTGGTTTTGGAGAAAATGGCCGAGGCAGTTTTCGAACATTCGTAAGCCCCGCGGGTGGTTTTCGGACCAAAAATCAAATTTCTCCCACCGCATATGTCGTCTCGGGGGTCGAGGGGAGTCCAACGCAGAAGGTTTGGTTGAAATTGGGCCAGTGGTTTTGGAGAAAATGGCCGAGGCAGTTTTCGAACATTCGTAAGCCGGCGGGTGGTGTTTTCGGACCAAAAATCAAATTTCTCCCACCCGCATATGTCGTCTCGGGGGTCGAGGGGAGTCCAACGCAGAAGGTTTTGAAATTGGGCCAGTGGTTTTGGAGAAAATGGCCGAGGCAGTTTTCGAACATTCGTAAGCCCCGCGGGTGGTTTTTCGGACCAAAAATCAAATTTCTCCCACCCGCATATGTCGTCTCGGGGGTCGAGGGGAGTCCAACGCAGAAGGTTTGGTTGAAATTGGGCCAGTGGTTTTGGAGAAAATGGCCGAGGCAGTTTTCGAACATTCGTAAGCCCCGCGGGTGGTTTTCGGACAAAAAAACAAATTTCTCCCACCCGCATATGTCGTCTCGGGGGTCGAGGGGAGTCCAACGCAGAAGGTTTGGTTGAAATTGGGCCAGTGGTTTTGGAGAAAATGGCCGAGGCAGTTTTCGAACATTCGTAAGCCGGCGAAAATGGTGTTTTCGGTCCAAAAAAATCAAATTTCTCCCACCCGCATATGTCGTCTCGGGGGTCGAGGGGAGTCCAACGCAGAAGGTTTGGTTGAAATTGGGCCAGTGGTTTTGGAGAAAATGGCCGAGGCAGTTTCCGAACATTCGTAAGCCCCGCGGGTGGTTTTTCGGACCAAAAATCAAATTTCTCCCACCCGCATATGTCGTCTCGGGGGTCGAGGGGAGTCCAACGCAGAAGGTTTGGTTGAAATTGGGCCAGTGGTTTTGGAGAAAATGGCCGAGGCAGTTTTCGAACATTCGTAAGCCCGAAAATGGTGTTTTCGGACCAAAAATCAAATTTCTCCCACCCGCATATGTCGTCTCGGGGGTCGAGGGGAGTCCAACGCAGAAGGTTTGGTTGAAATTGGGCCAGTGGTTTTGGAGAAAATGGCCGAGGCAGTTTTCGAACATTCGGAAGCCCCGCGGTGGTTTTCGGACCAAAAATCAAATTTCTCCCACCCGCATATGTCGTCTCGGGGGTCGAGGGGAGTCCAACGCAGAAGGTTTGGTTGAAATTGGGCCAGTGGTTTTGGAGAAAATGGCCGAGGCAGTTTTCGAACATTCGTAAGCCCCGGCGGGTGGTTTTCGGACCAAAAAAAAATCAAATTTCTCCCACCCGCATTTGTCGTCTCGGGGGTCGAGGGGAGTCCAACGCAGAAGGTTTGGTTGAAATTGGGCCAGTGGTTTTGGAGAAAATGGCCGAGGCAGTTTTCGAACATTCGTAAGCCCCGCGGGTGGTTTTCGGACCAAAAATCAAATTTCTCCCACCCGCATATGTCGTCTCGGGGGTCGAGGGGAGTCCAACGCAGAAGGTTTGGTTGAAATTGGGCCAGTGGTTTTGGAGAAAATGGCCGAGGCAGTTTTCGAACATTCGTAAGGTGGTTTTCGGACCAAAAATCAAATTTCTCCCACCCGCATATGTCGTCTCGGGGGTCGAGGGGAGTCCAACGCAGAAGGTTTGGTTGAAATTGGGCCAGTGGTTTTGGAGAAAATGGCCGAGGCAGTTTTCGAACATTCGTAAGCCCCGCGGGTGGTTTTCGGACCAAAAATCTAATTTCTCCCACCGCATATGTCGTCTCGGGGCGAGGGGAGTCCAACGCAGAAGGTTTGGTTGAAATTGGGCCAGTGGTTTTGGAGAAAATGGCCGAGGCAGTTTTCGAACATTCGTAAGCCCCGAAAATGGTGTTTTCGGACCAAAAATCAAATTTCTCCCACCCGCATATGTCGTCTCGGGGGTCGAGGGGAGTCCAACGCAGAAGGTTTGGTTGAAATTGGGCCAGTGGTTTTGGAGAAAATGGCCGAGGCAGTTTTCGAACATTCGTAAGCCCCGCGGGTGGTGTTTTCGGACCAAAAATCAAATTTCTCCCACCCGCATATGTCGTCTCGGGGGTCGAGGGGAGTCCAACGCAGAAGGTTTGGTTGAAATTGGGCCAGTGGTTTTGGAGAAAATGGCCGAGGCAGTTTTCGAACATTCGTAAGCCCCGCGAAAATGGTGTTTTCGGACCAAAAATCAAATTTCTCCCACCCGCATATGTCGTCTCGGGGGTCGAGGGGAGTCCAACGCAGAAGGTTTGGTTGAAATTGCCAGTGGTTTTTTGAGAAAATGGCCGAGGCAGTTTTCGAACATTCGTAAGCCCCGGCGGGTGTTTTTCGGACCAAAAATCAAATTTCTCCCACCCGCATATGTCGTCTCGGGGGTCGAGGGGAGTCCAACGCAGAAGGTTTGGTTGAAATTGGGCCAGTGGTTTTGGAGAAAATGGCCGAGGCAGTTTTCGAACATTCGTAAGCCGGCGGGTGGTGTTTTCGGACCCAAAAATCAAATTTCTCCCACCCGCATATGTCGTCTCGGGGGTCGAGGGGAGTCCAACGCAGAAGGTTTGGTTGAAATTGGGCCAGTGGTTTTGGAGAAAATGGCCGAGGCAGTTTTCGAACATTCGTAAGCCCCGCGGGTGGTTTTTCGGACCAAAAATCAAATTTCTCCCACCCGCATATGTCGTCTCGGGGGTCGAGGGGAGTCCAACGCAGAAGGTTTGGTTGAAATTGGGCCAGTGGTTTTGGAGAAAATGGCCGAGGCAGTTTTCGAACATTCGTAAGCCCCGCGGGTGGTTTTCGGACCCAAAAATCAAATTTCTCCCACCCGCATATGTCGTCTCGGGGGTCGAGGGGAGTCCAACGCAGAAGGTTTGGTTGAAATTGGGCCAGTGGTTTTGGAGAAAATGGCCGAGGCAGTTTTCGAACATTCGTAAGCCGGCGAAAATGGTGTTATCGGAACAAAAATCAAATTTCTCCCAATTCGAATGTGTCGTCTCGGGGGTCGAGGGGAGTCCAACGCAGAAGGTTTGGTTGAAATTGGGCCAGTGGTTTTGGAGAAAATGGCCGAGGCAGTTTTCGAACATTCGTAAGCCCCGGCGGGTGGTTTTTCGGACCAAAAATCAAATTTCTCCCACCCGCATATGTCGTCTCGGGGGTCGAGGGGAGTCCAACGCAGAAGGTTTGGTTGAAATTGGGCCAGTGGTTTTGGAGAAAATGGCCGAGGCAGTTTTCGAACATTCGTAAGCCCCGCGGGTGGTTTTAGGACCAAAAATCAAATTTCTCCCACGCATATGTCGTCTCGGGGGTCGAGGGGAGTCCAACGCAGAAGGTTTGGTTGAAATTGGGCCAGTGGTTTTGGAGAAAATGGCCGAGGCAGTTTTCGAACATTCGTAAGCCCCGCGGGTGGTTTTCGGACCAAAAATCAAATTTCTCCCACCCGCATATGTCGTCTCGGGGGTCGAGGGGAGTCCAACGCAGAAGGTTTGGTTGAAATTGGGCCAGTGGTTTTGGAGAAAATGGCCGAGGCAGTTTTCGAACATTCGTAAGCCCCGAAAATGGTGGTTTTCGGACCAAAAATCAAATTTCTCCCACCCGCATATGTCGTCTCGGGGGTCGAGGGGAGTCCAACCCAGAAGGTTTGGTTGAAATTGGGCCAGTGGTTTTGGAGAAAATGGCCGAGGCAGTTTTCGAACATTCGTAAGCCGGCGAAAATGGTGTTTTTGGACCAAAAATCAAATTTCTCCCACCCGCATATGTCGTCTCGGGGGTCGAGGGGTCCAACGCAGAAGGTTTGGTTGAAATTGGGCCAGTGGTTTTGGAGAAAATGGCCGAGGCAGTTTTCGAACATTCGTAAGCCCCGGTGGTTTTCGGACCAAAAATCAAATTTCTCCCACCCGCATATGTCGTCTCGGGGGTCGAGGGGAGTCCAACGCAGAAGGTTTGGTTGAAATTGGGCCAGTGGTTTTGGAGAAAATGGCCGAGGCAGTTTTCGAACATTCGTAAGCCCCGCGGTGGTTTTCGGACCAAAAATCAAATTTCTCCCACCCGCATATGTCGTCTCGGGGGTCGAGGGGAGTCCAACGCAGAAGGTTTGGTTGAAATTGGGCCAGTGGTTTTGGAGAAAATGGCCGAGGCAGTTTTCGAACATGCGTAAGCCCCGCGGGTGGTGTTTTCGGACCAAAAATCAAATTTCTCCCACCGCATATGTCGTCTCGGGGGTCGAGGGGAGTCCAACGCAGAAGGTTTGGTTGAAATTGGGCCAGTGGTTTTGGAGAAATGGCCGAGGCAGTTTTCGAACATTCGTAAGCCCCGCGGGTGGTTTTCGGACCAAAAATCAAATTTCTCCCACCCGCATATGTCGTCTCGGGGGTCGAGGGGAGTCCAACGCAGAAGGTTTGGTTGAAATTGGGCCAGTGGTTTTGGAGAAAATGGCCGAGGCAGTTTTCGAACATTCGTAAGCCGGCGAAAATGGTGGTTTTCGGACCAAAAATCAAATTTCTCCCACCCGCATATGTCGTCTCGGGGGTCGAGGGGAGTCCAACGCAGAAGGTTTGGTTGAAATTGGGCCAGTGGTTTTGGAGAAAATGGCCGAGGCAGTTTTCGAACATTCGTAAGCCCCGCGGGTGGTTTTCGGACCAAAAATCAAATTTCTCCCACCGCATATGTCGTCTCGGGGGTCGAGGGGAGTCCAACGCAGAAGGTTTGGTTGAAATTGGGCCAGTGGTTTTGGAGAAAATGGCCGAGGCAGTTTTCGAACATTCGTAAGCCGGCGTGGTGTTTTCGGACCAAAAATCAAATTTCTCCCACGCATATGTCGTCTCGGGGGTCGAGGGGAGTCCAACGCAGAAGGTTTGGTTGAAATTGGGCCAGTGGTTTTGGAGAAAATGGCCGAGGCAGTTTTCGAACATTCGTAAGCCCCGCGGGTGGTTTTCGGACCAAAAATCAAATATCTCCCACCCGCATATGTCGTCTCGGGGGTCGAGGGGAGTCCAACGCAGAAGGTTTGGTTGAAATTGGGCCAGTGGTTTTGGAGAAAATGGCCGAGGCAGTTTTCGAACATTCGTAAGCCGGCGAAAATGGTGGTTTTCGGACCAAAAATCAAATTTCTCCCACCGCATATGTCGTCTCGGGGGTCGAGGGGAGTCCAACGCAGAAGGTTTGGTTGAAATTGGGCCAGTGGTTTTGGAGAAAATGGCCGAGGCAGTTTTCGAACATTCGTAAGCCCCGCGGGTGGTTTTCGGACCAAAAATCAAATTTCTCCCACCCGCATATGTCGTCTCGGGGGTCGAGGGGAGTCCAACGCAGAAGGTTTGGTTGAAATTGGGCCAGTGGTTTTGGAGAAAATGGCCGAGGCAGTTTTCGAACATTCGTAAGCCCCGGCGGGTGTTTTCGGACCAAAAATCAAATTTCTCCCACCCGCATATGTCGTCTCGGGGGTCGAGGGGAGTCCAACGCAGAAGGTTTGGTTGAAATTGGGCCAGTGGTTTTGGAGAAAATGGCCGAGGCAGTTTTCGAACATTCGTAAGCCCCGCGGGTGGTTTTCGGACCAAAAATCAAATTTCTCCCACCCGCATATGTCGTCTCGGGGGTCGAGGGGAGTCCAACGCAGAAGGTTTGGTTGAAATTGGGCCAGTGGTTTTGGAGAAAATGGCCGAGGCAGTTTTCGAACATTCGTAAGCCGGCGAAAATGGTGTTTTCGGTCCAAAAATCAAATTCCAAAAATCAAATTTCTACCAATTCGCATATGTCGTCTCGGGGGTCGAGGGGAGTCCAACGCAGAAGGTTTGGTTGAAATTGGGCCAGTGGTTTTGGAGAAAATGGCCGAGGCAGTTTTCGAACATTCGTAAGCCCCGGCGGGTGGTTTTTCGGACCAAAAATCAAATTTCTCCCACCCGCATATGTCGTCTCGGGGGTCGAGGGGAGTCCAACGCAGAAGGTTTGGTTGAAATTGGGCCAGTGGTTTTGGAGAAAATGGCCGAGGCAGTTTTCGAACATTCGTAAGCCCCGCGGGTGTTTTCGGACCAAAAATCAAATTTCTCCCTATCCGCAGATGTCGTCTCGGGGGTCGAGGGGAGTCCAACGCAGAAGGTTTGGTTGAAATTGGGCCAGTGGTTTTGGAGAAAATGGCCGAGGCAGTTTTCGAACATTCGTAAGCCCCGCGGGTGGTTTTTCGGACCAAAAATCAAATTTCTCCCACCCGCATATGTCGTCTCGGGGGTCGAGGGGAGTCCAACGCAGAAGGTTTGGTTGAAATTGGGCCAGTGGTTTTGGAGAAAATGGCCGAGGCAGTTTTCGAACATTCGTAAGCCCCGGCGGGTGGTTTTCGGACCAAAAATCAAATTTCTCCCACCCGCATATGTCGTCTCGGGGGTCGAGGGGAGTCCAACGCAGAAGGTTTGGTTGAAATTGGGCCAGTGGTTTTGGAGAAAATGGCCGAGGCAGTTTTCGAACATTCGTAAGCCCCGCGGGTGGTTTTCGGACCAAAAATCAAATTTCTCACACCCGCATATGTCGTCTCGGGGGTCGAGGGGAGTCCAACGCAGAAGGTTTGGTTGAAATTGGGCCAGTGGTTTTGGAGAAAATGGCCGAGGCAGTTTTCGAACATTCGTAAGCCCGGCGGGTGGTTTTTCGGACCAAAAATCAAATTTCTCCCAATTCGCATATGTCGTCTCGGGGGTCGAGGGGAGTCCAACGCAGAAGGTTTGGTTGAAATTGGGCCAGTGGTTTTGGAGAAAATGGCCGAGGCAGTTTTCGAACATTCGTAAGCCCCGCGGGTGGTTTTCGGACCAAAAATCAAATTTCTCCCACCCGCATATGTCGTCTCGGGGGTCGAGGGGAGTCCAACGCAGAAGGTTTGGTTGAAATTGGGCCAGTGGTTTTGGAGAAAATGGCCGAGGCAGTTTTCGAACATTCGTAAGCCCCGCGGGTGTTTTCGGACCAAAAATCAAATTTCTCCCACCCGCATATGTCGTCTCGGGGGTCGAGGGGAGTCCAACGCAGAAGGTTTGGTTGAAATTGGGCCAGTGGTTTTGGAGAAAATGGCCGAGGCAGTTTTCGAACATTCGTAAGCCCCGCGGGTGGTTTTAGGACCCAAAAAATCAAATTTCTCCCACCCGCATATGTCGTCTCGGGGGTCGAGGGGAGTCCAACGCAGAAGGTTTGGTTGAAATTGGGCCAGTGGTTTTGGAGAAAATGGCCGAGGCAGTTTTCGAACATTCGTAAGCCCCGCGGGTGGTTTTCGGACCAAAAATCAAATTTCTCCCAATTCGCATATGTCGTCTCGGGGGTCGAGGGGAGTCCAACGCAGAAGGTGGTTGAAATTGGGCCAGTGGTTTTGGAGAAAATGGCCGAGGCAGTTTTCGAACATTCGTAAGCCCCGAAAATGGTGTTTTTCGGACCAAAAATCAAATTTCTCCCACCCGCATATGTCGTCTCGGGGGTCGAGGGGAGTCCAACGCAGAAGGTTTGGTTGAAATTGGGCCAGTGGTTTTGGAGAAAATGGCCGAGGCAGTTTTCGAACATTCGTAAGCCCCGCGGGTGGTTTTCGGACCAAAAATCAAATTTCTCCCACCCGCATATGTCGTCTCGGGGGTCGAGGGGAGTCCAACGCAGAAGGTTTGGTTGAAATTGGGCCAGTGGTTTTGGAGAAAATGGCCGAGGCAGTTTTCGAACATTCGTAAGCCCCGCGGGTGGTTTTCGGACCAAAAATCAAATTTCTCCCACCCGCATATGTCGTCTCGGGGGTCGAGGGGAGTCCAACGCAGAAGGTTTGGTTGAAATTGGGCCAGTGGTTTTGGAGAAAATGGCCGAGGCAGTTTTCGAACATTCGTAAGCCCCGCGGGTGGTTTTTCGGACCAAAAATCAAATTTCTCCCACCCGCATATGTCGTCTCGGGGGTCGAGGGGAGTCCAACGCAGAAGGTTTGGTTGAAATTGGGCCAGTGGTTTTGGAGAAAATGGCCGAGGCAGTTTTCGAACATTCGTAAGCCCCGCGGGTGGTTTTTCGGACCAAAAATCAAATTTCTCCCACCCGCATATGTCGTCTCGGGGGTCGAGGGGAGTCCAACGCAGAAGGTTTGGTTGAAATTGGGCCAGTGGTTTTGGAGAAAATGGCCGAGGCAGTTTTCGAACATTCGTAAGCCCCGGCGGGTGGTTTTCGGACCAAAAATCAAATTTCTCCCACCCGCATATGTCGTCTCGGGGGTCGAGGGGAGTCCAACGAGAAGGTTTGGTTGAAATTGGGCCAGTGGTTTTGGAGAAAATGGCCGAGGCAGTTTTCGAACATTCGTAAGCCCCGCGGGTGGTTTTACCAAAAATCAAATTTCTCCCACCCGCGCATATGTCGTCTCGGGGGTCGAGGGGAGTCCAACGCAGAAGGTTTGGTTGAAATTGGGCCAGTGGTTTTGGAGAAAATGGCCGAGGCAGTTTTCGAACATTCGTAAGCCCCGCGGGTGGTGTTTCGGACCAAAAATCAAATTTCTCCCACCCGCACATGTCGTCTCGGGGGTCGAGGGGAGTCCAACGCAGAAGGTTTGGTTGAAATTGGGCCAGTGGTTTTGGAGAAAATGGCCGAGGCAGTTTTCGAACATTCGTAAGCCCCGGCGGGTGGTTTTCGGACCAAAAATCAAATTTCTCCCACCCGCATATGTCGTCTCGGGGGTCGAGGGGAGTCCAACGCAGAAGGTTTGGTTGAAATTGGGCCAGTGGTTTTGGAGAAAATGGCCGAGGCAGTTTTCGAACATTCGTAAGCCCCGCGGGTGGTTTTTCGGACCAAAAATCAAATTTCTCCCACCCGCATATGTCGTCTCGGGGTCGAGGGGAGTCCAACGCAGAAGGTTTGGTTGAAATTGGGCCAGTGGTTTTGGAGAAAATGGCCGAGGCAGTTTTCGAACATTCGTAAGCCGGCGAAAATGGTGTTTACGGACCAAAAAACAAATTTCTCCCACCCATATGTCGTCTCGGGGGTCGAGGGGGGGAGTCCAACGCAGAAGGTTTGGTTGAAATTGGGCCAGTGGTTTTGGAGAAAATGGAGAAAATGGCCGAGGCAGTTTTCGAACATTCGTAAGCCCCGCGGGTGGTTTTTCGGACAAAAAAACAAAATTCTCCCACCCGCATATGTCGTCTCGGGGGTCGAGGGGAGTCCAACGCAGAAGGTTTGGTTGAAATTGGGCCAGTGGTTTTGGAGAAAATGGCCGAGGCAGTTTTCGAACATTCGTAAGCCCCGCGGGTGGTTTTCGGACCAAAAATCAAAATTCTCCCACCCGCATATGTCGTCTCGGGGGTCGAGGGGAGTCCAACGCAGAAGGTTTGGTTGAAATTGGGCCAGTGGTTTTGGAGAAAATGGCCGAGGCAGTTTTCGAACATTCGTAAGCCCCGCGGGTGGTTTTCGGACCAAAAATCAAATTTCTCCCACCCGCATATGTCGTCTCGGGGGTCGAGGGGAGTCCAACGCAGAAGGTTTGGTTGAAATTGGGCCAGTGGTTTTGGAGAAAATGGCCGAGGCAGTTTTCGAACATTCGTAAGCCCCGAAAATGGTGGTTTTCGGACCAAAAATCAAATTTCTCCCACCCGCATATGTCGTCTCGGGGGTCGAGGGGAGTCCAACGCAGAAGGTTTGGTTGAAATTGGGCCAGTGGTTTTGGAGAAAATGGCCGAGGCAGTTTTCGAACATTCGTAAGCCCCGCGGGTGGTTTTCGGACCAAAAATCAAATTTCTCCCACCCGCATATGTCGTCTCGGGGGTCGAGGGGAGTCCAACGCAGAAGGTTTGGTTGAAATTGGGCCAGTGGTTTTGGATAAAAAAATGGCCCGAGGCAGTTTTCGAACATTCGTAAGCCCCGCGGGTGTTTTCGGACCAAAAATCAAATTTCTCCCACCCGCATATGTCGTCTCGGGGGTCGAGGGGAGTCCAACGCAGAAGGTTTGGTTGAAATTGGGCCAGTGGTTTTGGAGAAAATGGCCGAGGCAGTTTTCGAACATTCGTAAGCCCCGCGGGTGGTTTTTCGGACCAAAAATCAAATTACTCCCACCCGCATATGTCGTCTCGGGGGTCGAGGGGAGTCCAACGCAGAAGGTTTGGTTGAAATTGGGCCAGTGGTTTTGGAGAAAATGGCCGAGGCAGTTTTCGAACATTCGTAAGCCCCCCAAAATGGTGTATTCGGACCAAAAATCAAATTTCTCCCAATTCGCATATGTCGTCTCGGGGGTCGAGGGGAGTCCAACGCAGAAGGTTTGGTTGAAATTGGGCCAGTGGTTTTGGAGAAAATGGCCGAGGCAGTTTTCGAACATTCGTAAGCCCCGCGGGTGGTTTCTCGGACCAAAAATCAAATTTCTCCCACCCGCATATGTCGTCTCGGGGGTCGAGGGGAGTCCAACGCAGAAGGTTTGGTTGAAATTGGGCCAGTGGTTTTGGAGAAAATGGCCGAGGCAGTTTTCGAACATTCGTAAGCCCCGGGGGTGGTTTTCGGACCAAAAATCAAATTTCTACCACCCGCATATGTCGTCTCGGGGGTCGAGGGGAGTCCAACGCAGAAGGTTTGGTTGAAATTGGGCCAGTGGTTTTGGAGAAAATGGCCGAGGCAGTTTTCGAACATTCGTAAGCCCCGCGGGTGGTTTTTCGGACCAAAAATCAAATTTCTCCCACCCGCATATGTCGTCTCGGGGGTCGAGGGGAGTCCAACGCAGAAGGTTTGGTTGAAATTGGGCCAGTGGTTTTGGAGAAAATGGCCGAGGCAGTTTTCGAACATTCGTAAGCCCCGCGGGTGGTTTTCGGACCAAAAATCAAATTTCTCCCACCCGCATATGTCGTCGTCTTGGGGGTCGAGGGGAGTCCAACGCAGAAGGTTTGGTTGAAATTGGGCCAGTGGTTTTGGAGAAAATGGCCGAGGCAGTTTTCGAACATTCGTAAGCCCCGCGGGTGGTTTTCGGACCAAAAATCAAATTTCTCCCACCCGCATATGTCGTCTCGGGGGTCGAGGGGAGTCCAACGCAGAAGGTTTGGTTGAAATTGGGCCAGTGGTTTTGGAGAAAATGGCCGAGGCAGTTTTCGAACATTCGTAAGCCCCGCGGGTGGTTTTCGGACCAAAAATCAAATTTCTCCCACCCGCATATGTCGTCTCGGGGGTCGAGGGGAGTCCAACGCAGAAGGTTTGGTTGAAATTGGGCCAGTGGTTTTGGAGAAAATGGCCGAGGCAGTTTTCGAACATTCGTAAGCCCCGAAAATGGTGGTTTTCGGACCAAAAATCAAATTTCTCCCACCCGCATATGTCGTCTCGGGGGTCGAGGGGAGTCCAACGCAGAAGGTTTGGTTGAAATTGGGCCAGTGGTTTTGGAGAAAATGGCCGAGGCAGTTTTCGAACATTCGTAAGGCCCGCGGGTGGTTTTCCGACCAAAAATAAAGTTTCTCCCAATTCGCATATGTCGTCTCGGGGGTCGAGGGGAGTCCAACGCAGAAGGTTTGGTTGAAATTGGGCCAGTGGTTTTGGAGAAAATGGCTGAGGCAGTTTTCGAACATTCGTAAGCCCCGCGGGGTGGTTTTCGGACCAAAAATCAAAGTTCTCCCACCCGCATATGTCGTCTCGGGGGTCGAGGGGAGTCCAACGCAGAAGGTTTGGTTGAAATTGGGCCAGTGGTTTTGGAGAAAATGGCCGAGGCAGTTTTCGAACATTCGTAAGCCGGCGAAAATGGTGGTTTTCGGACCAAAAATCAAATTTCTCCCACCGCATATGTCGTCTCGGGGGTCGAGGGGAGTCCAACGCAGAAGGTTTGGTTGAAATTGGGCCAGTGGTTTTGGAGAAAATGGCCGAGGCAGTTTTTGAACATTCGTAAGCCCCGCGGGTTTTTTCGGACCAAAAATCAAATTTCTCCCACCGCATATGTCGTCTCGGGGGTCGAGGGGAGTCCAACGCAGAAGGTTTGGTTGAAATTGGGCCAGTGGTTTTGGAGAAAATGGCCGAGGCAGTTTTCGAACATTCGTAAGCCCCGCGGGTGGTTTTCGTTTTCGGTCCAAAAATCAAATTTCTCCCACCCGCATATGTCGTCTCGGGGGTCGAGGGGAGTCCAACGCAGAAGGTTTGGTTGAAATTGGGCCAGTGGTTTTGGAGAAAATGGCCGAGGCAGTTTTCGAACATTCGTAAGCCCCGCGGGTGGTTTTACGACCAAAAATAAAATTTCTCACACCCGCATATGTCGTCTCGGGGGTCGAGGGGAGTCCAACGCAGAAGGTTTGGTTGAAATTGGGCCAGTGGTTTTGGAGAAAATGGCCGAGGCAGTTTTCGAACATTCGTAAGCCCCGCGGGTGGTTTTCGGACCAAAAATCAAATTTCTCCCACCGCATATGTCGTCTCGGGGGTCGAGGGGAGTCCAACGCAGAAGGTTTGGTTGAAATTGGGCCAGTGGTTTTGGAGAAAATGGCCGAGGCAGTTTTCGAACATTCGTAAGCCCCGAGGTAGGTTTTCGGACCAAAAATAAAATTTATCCCACCCGCATATGTCGTCTCGGGGGTCGAGGGGAGTCCAACGAGAAGGTTTGGTTGAAATTGGGCCAGTGGTTTTGGAGAAAATGGCCGAGGCAGTTTTCGAACATTCGTAAGCCCCGCGGGTGGTTTTCGGACCAAAAATCAAATTTCTCCCACCCGCATATGTCGTCTCGGGGGTCGAGGGGAGTCCAACGCAGAAGGTTTGGTTGAAATTGGGCCAGTGGTTTTGGAGAAAATGGCCGAGGCAGTTTTCGAACATTCGTAAGCCCCGCGGGTGGTTTTCGGACCAAAAATCAAATTTCTCCCAATTCGCATATGTCGTCTCGGGGGTCGAGGGGAGTCACGAGAAGGTTTGGTTGAAATTGGGCCAGTGGTTTTGGAGAAAATGGCCGAGGCAGTTTTCGAACATTCGTAAGCCCCGCGGGTGGTTTTCGGACCAAAAATCAAATTTCTGCCACCCGCATATGTCGTCTCGGGGGTCGAGGGGAGTCCAACGCAGAAGGTTTGGTTGAAATTGGGCCAGTGGTTTTGGAGAAAATGGCCGAGGCAGTTTTCGAACATTCGTAAGCCCCGCGGGTGGTTTTTCGGACCAAAAATCAAATTTCTCCCACCCGCATATGTCGTCTCGGGGGTCGAGGGGAGTCCAACGCAGAAGGTTTGGTTGAAATTGGGCCAGTGGTTTTGGAGAAAATGGCCGAGGCAGTTTTCGAACATTCGTAAGCCCCGCGGGTGGTTTTCGGACCAAAAATCAAATTTATACAAATACGCATATGTCGTCTCGGGGGTCGAGGGGAGTCCAACGCAGAAGGTTTGGTTGAAATTGGGCCAGTGGTTTTGGAGAAATGGCCGAGGCAGGTTTCGAACATTCGTAAGCCCCGGCGGGTGTTTTCGGACCAAAAATCAAATTTCTCCCACCCGCATATGTCGTCTCGGGGGTCGAGGGGAGTCCAACGCAGAAGGTTTGGTTGAAATTGGGCCAGTGGTTTTGGAGAAAATGGCCGAGGCAGTTTTCGAACATTCGTAAGCCCCGCGGGTGGTTTTCGGACCAAAAATCAAATTTCTCCCACCCGCCTATGTCGTCTCGGGGGTCGAGGGGAGTCCAACGCAGAAGGTTTGGTTGAAATTGGGCCAGTGGTTTTGGAGAAAATGGCCGAGGCAGTTTTCGAACATTCGTAAGCCCCGCGGGATGTTTTCTGACCAAAAATCAAATTTCTACCACCCGCATATGTCGTCTCGGGGGTCGAGGGGAGTCCAACGCAGAAGGTTTGGTTGAAATTGGGCCAGTGGTTTTGGAGAAAATGGCCGAGGCAGTTTTCGAACATTCGTAAGCCCCGCGGGTGGTTTTCGGACCAAAAATCAAATTTCTACCACCCGCATATGTCGTCTCGGGGGTCGAGGGGAGTCCAACGCAGAAGGTTTGGTTGAAATTGGGCCAGTGGTTTTGGAGAAAATGGCCGAGGCAGTTTTCGAACATTCGTAAGCCCCGCGGGTGGTTTTTCGGACCAAAAATCAAATTTCTCCCACCCGCATATGTCGTCTCGGGGGTCGAGGGGAGTCCAACGCGAAGGTTTGGTTGAAATTGGGCCAGTGGTTTTGGAGAAAATGGCCGAGGCAGTTTTCGAACATTCGTAAGCCCCGCGGTGGTTTTCGGACCAAAAATCAAATTTCTCCCACCCGCATATGTCGTCTCGGGGGTCGAGGGGAGTCCAACGCAGAAGGTTTGGTTGAAATTGGGCCAGTGGTTTTGGAGAAAATGGCCGAGGCAGTTTTCGAACATTCGTAAGCCCCGCGGGTGGTTTTCGGACCAAAAATCAAATTTCTCCCACCGCATATGTCTCTCGGGGGTCGAGGGGAGTCCAACGCAGAAGGTTTGGTTGAAATTGGGCCAGTGGTTTTGGAGAAAATGGCCGAGGCAGTTTTCGAACATTCGTAAGCCCCGCGGGTGGTTTTTCGGACCAAAAATCAAAATTCTCCCACCCGCATATGTCGTCTCGGGGGTCGAGGGGAGTCCAACGCAGAAGGTTTGGTTGAAATTGGGCCAGTGGTTTTGGAGAAAATGGCCGAGGCAGTTTTCGAACATTCGTAAGCCCCGCGGGTGGTTTTCGGACCAAAAATCAGATATCTCCCACCCGCATATGTCGTCTCGGGGGTCGAGGGGAGTCCAACGCAGAAGGTTTGGTTGAAATTGGGCCAGTGGTTTTGGAGAAAATGGCCGAGGCAGTTTTCGAACATTCGTAAGCCCCGCGGGTGGTTTTCGGACCAAAAATCAAATTTCTCCCACCCGCATATGTCGTCTCGGGGGTCGAGGGGAGTCCAACGCAGAAGGTTTGGTTGAAATTGGGCCAGTGGTTTTGGAGAAAATGGCCGAGGCAGTTTTCGAACATTCGTAAGCCCCGGGGGTGGTTTTCGGACCAAAAATCAAATTTCTCCCACTTCGCATATGTCGTCTCGGGGGTCGAGGGGAGTCCAACGATGAAGGTTTGGTTGAAATTGGGCCAGTGGTTTTGGAGAAAATGGCCGAGGCAGTTTTCGAACATTCGTAAGCCCCGCGGGTGGTTTTCGGACCAAAAATCAAATTTCTCCCACCCGCATATGTCGTCTCGGGGGTCGAGGGGAGTCCAACGCAGAAGGTTTGGTTGAAATTGGGCCAGTGGTTTTGGAGAAAATGGCCGAGGCAGTTTTCGAACATTCGTAAGCCCCGCGGGTGGTTTTCGGACCAAAAATCAAATTTCTCCCACCCGCATATGTCGTCTCGGGGGTCGAGGGGAGTCCAACGCAGAAGGTTTGGTTGAAATTGGGCCAGTGGTTTTGGAGAAAATGGCCGAGGCAGTTTTCGAACATTCGTAAGCCCCGCGGGTGGTTTTCGGACCAAAAATCAAATTTCTCCCACCCGCATATGTCGTCTCGGGGGTCGAGGGGAGTCCAACGCAGAAGGTTTGGTTGAAATTGGGCCAGTGGTTTTGGAGAAAATGGCCGAGGCAGTTTTCGAACATTCGTAAGCCCCGCGGGTGGTTTTCGGACCAAAAATCAAATTTCTCCCACCCGCATATGTCGTCTCGGGGGTCGAGGGGAGTCCAACGCAGAAGGTTTGGTTGAAATTGGGCCAGTGGTTTTGGAGAAAATGGCCGAGGCAGTTTTCGAACATTCGTAAGCCCCGCGGGTGGTTTTCGGACCAAAAATCAAATTTCTCCCACCCGCATATGTCGTCTCGGGGGTCGAGGGGAGTCCAACGCAGAAGGTTTGGTTGAAATTGGGCCAGTGGTTTTGGAGAAAATGGCCGAGGCAGTTTTCGAACATTCGTAAGCCCCGCGGGTGGTTTTCGGACCAAAAATCAAATCAAATTTCTCCCACCCGCATATGTCGTCTCGGGGGTCGAGGGGAGTCCAACGCAGAAGGTTTGGTTGAAATTGGGCCAGTGGTTTTGGAGAAAATGGCCGAGGCAGTTTTCGAACATTCGTAAGCCCCGCGGGTGGTTTTCGGACCAAAAATCAAATTTCTCCCAATTCGCATATGTCGTCTCGGGGGTCGAGGGGAGTCCAACGCAGAAGGTTTGGTTGAAATTGGGCCAGTGGTTTTGGAGAAAATGGCCGAGGCAGTTTTCGAACATTCGTAAGCCCCGCGGGTGGTGTTTTCGGACCAAAAATCAAATTTCTCCCACCCGCATATGTCGTCTCGGGGGTCGAGGGGAGTCCAACGCAGAAGGTTTGGTTGAAATTGGGCCAGTGGTTTTGGAGAAAATGGCCGAGGCAGTTTTCGAACATTCGTAAGCCCCGCGGGTGGTTTTCGGACCAAAAATCAAATTTCTCCCACCCGCATATGTCGTCTCGGTGGTCGAGGGGAGTCCAACGAGAAGGTTTGGTTGAAATTGGGCCAGTGGTTTTGGAGAAAATGGCCGAGGCAGTTTTCGAACATTCGTAAGCCCCGCGGGTGGTTTTTCGGACCAAAAATCAAATTTCTCCCAATTCTCATATGTCGTCTCGGGGGTCGAGGGGAGTCCAACGCAGAAGGTTTGGTTGAAATTGGGCCAGTGGTTTTGGAGAAAATGGCCGAGGCAGTTTTCGAACATTCGTAAGCCCCGCGGGTGGTTTTTCGGACCAAAAATCAAATTTCTCCCACCCGCATATGTCGTCTCGGGGTCGAGGGGAGTCCAACGAGAAGGTTTGGTTGTGGACCGAAAACCATTTTCGCCGAGGCTTACGAATGTTCGAAAACTGCCTCGGCCATTTTCTCCAAAACCACTGGCCCAATTTCAACCAAACCTTCTGCGTTGGACTCCCTCGACCCCGAGACGACATATGCGAATTGGGAGAAATTTGATTTTTGGTCCGAAAATGGCCACCATTTTCGCGGGCTTACGAATGTTCGAAAACTGCCTCGGCCATTTTATCCAAAACCACAGGCCCAATTTCAACCAAACCTTCTGCGGTGGACTCCCTCGACCCCGAGACGACATATGCGAATTGGGAGAAATTTGATTTTTGGACCGAAACCCACCCGCGGGGCTTACGAAAGATCGAAAACTGCCTTTTCTCCATTTTCTCCAAAACCACTGGCCCAATTTCAACCAAACCTTCTGCGTTGGACTCCCTCGACCCCCGAGACGACATATGCGAATTGGGAGAAATTTGATTTTGGACCGAAAACACCATTTTCGCCGGGGCTTACGAATGTTCGAAAACTGCCTCGGCCATTTTCTCCAAAACCACTGGCCCAATTTCAACCAAACCTTCTGCGTTGGACTCACCTCGACCCCCGAGACGACATATGCGAATTGGGAGAAATTTTATTTTTGGACCGAAGACCACCCGCGGGGCTTACGAATGTTCTGAAACTGCCTCGGCCATTTTCTCCAAAACCACTGGCCCAATTTCAACCAAACCTTCTGCGTTGGACTCCACTCGACCACAGAGACGACATATGCGAATTGGGAGAAATTTGATTTTTGGTCCGAAAACCACCCGCGGGGCTTACGAATGTTCGAAAACTGCCTCGGCCATTTTCTCCAAAACCACTGGCCCAATTTCAACCAAACCTTCTGCGTTGGACTCCCGTCGAACCCCGAGACGACATATGCGAAGTGGTAGAAATTTGATTTTTGGTCCGAATACCACCCGCGGGGCTTACGAATGTTCGAAACCTGCCTCGGCCATTTTCTCCAAAACCACTGGCCCAATTTCAACCAAACCTTCTGCGTTGGACTCCCGTCGACCCCCGAGACGACATATGCGAATTGGGAGAAATTTGATTTTTGGACCGAAAAAACAATTTTCGCCGGCTTACGAATGTTCGAAAACTGCCTCGGCCATTTTCTCCAAAACCACTGGCCCAATTTCAACCAAACCTTCTGCGTTGGACACCCCTCGACCCCCGAGACGACATATGCGAATTGGGAGAAATTTGATTTTTGGTCCGAAAACCACATTTTCGGGGCTTACGAATGTTCGAAACTGCCTCGGCCATTTTCTCCAAAAACCACTGGCCCAATTTCAACCAAACCTTCTGCGTTGGACTCCCATCGACCCCCGAGACGACATATGCGAATTGGGAGAAATTTGATTTTTGGACCGAAAACACCATTTTCGCCGGCTTACGAATGTTCGAAAACTGCCTCGGCCATTTTCTCCAAAACCACTGGCCCAATTTCAACCAAACCTTCTGCGTTGGACTCCCTCGACCCCCGAGACGACATATGGTAATTGGGAGAAATTTGATTTTTGGACCGAAACACCATTTTCGCCGGGCTTACGAATGTTCGAAAACTGCCTCGGCCATTTTCTCCAAAACCACTGGCCCAATTTCAACCAAACCTTCTGCGTTGGACTCCCTCGACCCCCGAGACGACATATGCGAATTGGGAGAAATTTGATTTTTGGTCCGAAACACCATTTTCGCCGGGGCTTACGAATGTTCGAAAACTGCCTCGGCCATTTTCTCCAAAACCACTGGCCCAATTTCAACCAAACCTTCTGCGTTGGACTCCCTCGACCCCCGAGACGACATATGCGAATTGGGAGAAATTTGATTTTTGGACCGAAACACATTTTCCCGCGGGGCTTACGAATGTTCGAAAACTGCCTCGGCCATTTTCTCCAAAACCACTGGCCCAATTTCAACCAAACCTTCTGCGTTGGACTCCCTCGACCCCCGAGACGACATATGCGAATTGGGAGAAATTTGATTTTTGGACCGAAACCACCCGCGCCGGCTTACGAATGTTCGAAAACTGCCTCGGCCATTTTCTCCAAAACCACTGGCCCAATTTCAACCAAACCTTCTGCGTTGGACTCCCTCGACCCCCGAGACGACATATGCGAATTGGGAGAAATTTGATTTTTGGTCCGAAAACACCATTTTCGCGGGGCTTACGAATGTTCGAAAACTGCCTCGGCCATTTTCTCCAAAACCACTGGCCCAATTTCAACCAAACCTTCTGCGTTGGACTCCCTCGACCCCCGAGACGACATATGCGAATTGGGAGAAATTTGATTTTTGGTCCGAAACCACCATTTTCGGGGCTTACGAATGTTCGAAACTGCCTTTTCTCCATTTTCTCCAAAACCACTGGCCCAATTTCAACCAAACCTTCTGCGTTGGACTCCCTCGACCCCCGAGACGACATATGCGAATTGGGAGAAATTTGATTTTTGGACCGAAAACACCATTTTCGCCGGCTTACGAATGTTCGAAAACTGCCTCGGCCATTTTCTCCAAAACCACTGGCCCAATTTCAACCAAACCTTCTGCGTTGGACTCCCTCGACCCCCGAGACGACATATGCGAATTGGGAGAAAGTTGATTTTTGGTCCGAAAACCACCATTTTCGCGGGGCTTACGAATGTTCGAAAACTGCTTCGGCCATTTTCTCCAAAACCACTGGCCCAATTTCAACCAAACCTTCTGCGTTGGACTACCCTCGACCCCCGAGACGACATATGCGAATTGGGAGAAATTTGATTTTTGGACCGAAACACCACATTTCGCCGGCTTACGATTGTTCGAAAACTGCCTCGGCCATTTTCTCCAAAACCACTGGCCCAATTTCAACCAAACCTTCTGCGTTGGACTCCCACGACCCCCGAGACGACATATGCGAATTGGGAGAAATTTGATTTTTTGTCCGAAACCACCATTTTCGGGGCTTACGAATGTTCGAAACTGCCTCGGCCATTTTCTCCAAAACCACTGGCCCAATTTCAACCAAACCTTCTGCGTTGGACTCCCTCGACCCCCGAGACGACATATGCGAATTGGGAGAAATTTGATTTTTGGACCGAAAACACCATTTTCGCCGGCTTACGAATGTTCGAAAACTGCCTCGGCCATTTTCTCCAAAACCACAGGCCCAATTTCAACCAAACCTTCTGCGTTGGACTCCCTCGACCCCCGAGACGACATATGCGAATTGGGAGAAATTTGATTTTTGGACCGAAAACACCATTTTCGCCGGGGCTTACGAATGTTCGAAACTGCCTCGGCCATTTTCTCCAAAACCACTGGCCCAATTTCAACCAAACCTTCTGCGTTGGACTCCCTCGACCCCCGAGACGACATATGCGAATTGGGAGAAATTTGATTTTTGGTCCGAAAACACCATTTTCGCCGGGGCTTACGAATGTTCGAAAACTGCCTCGGCCATTTTCTCCAAAACCACTGGCCCAATTTCAACCAAACCTTCTGCGTTGGACTCCCTCGACCCCCGAGACGACATATGCGAATTGGGAGAAATTTGATTTTTGGACCGAAACACCATTTTCGCCGGCTTACGAATGTTCGAAAACTGCCTCGGCCATTTTCTACAAAACCACTGGCCCAATTTCCACCAAACCTTCTGCGTTGGACTCCCTCGACCCCCGAGACGACATATGCGAATTGGGAGAAATTTGATTTTTGGTCCGAAAACACCATTTTCGCCGGCTTACGGATGTTCGAAAACTGCCTCGGCCATTTTCTCCAAAACCACTGGCCCAATTTCAACCAAACCTTCTGCGTTGGACTCCCCTCGACCCCCGAGACGACATATGCGAATTGGGAGAAATTTGATTTTTAGACCGAAAACACCATTTTCGCGGGGCTTACGAATGTTCGAAAACTGCCTCGGCCATTTTCTCCAAAACCACTGGCCCAATTTCAACCAAACCTTCTGCGTTGGACTCCCCTCGACCCCCGAGACGACATATGCGAATTGGGAGAAATTTGATTTTTGGTCCGAAAACACCATTTTCGCGGGCTTACGAATGTTCGAAAACTGCCTCGGCCATTTTCTCCAAAACCACTGGCCCAATTTCAACCAAACCTTCTGCGTTGGACTACCCTCGACCCCCGAGACGACATATGCGAATTGGGAGAAATTTGATTTTTGGACCGAAAACACCATTTTCGCCGGGGCTTACGAATGTTCGAAAACTGCCTCGGCCATTTTCTCCAAAACCACTGGCCCAATTTCAACCAAACCTTCTGCGTTGGACTCCCTCGACCCCCGAGACGACATATGCGAATTGGGAGAAATTTGATTTTTGGTCCGAAAACCACCATTTTCGCGGGGCTTACGAATGTTCGAAAACTGCCTCGGCCATTTTCTCCAAAACCACTGGCCCAATTTCAACCAAACCTTCTGCGTTGGACTCCCCTCGACCCCCGAGACGACATATGCGAATTGGGAGAAATTTGATTTTTGGACCGAAAACACCATTTTCGGCAGCTTACGAATGTTCGAAAACTGCCTCGGCCATTTTCTCCAAAACCACTGGCCCAATTTCAACCAAACCTTCTGCGTTGGACTCCCCTCGACCCCCGAGACGACATATGCGAATTGGGAGAAATTTGATTTTTGGTCCGAAAACACCACGCGGGGCTTACGAATGTTCGAAAACTGCCTCGGCCATTTTCTCCAAAACCACTGGCCAAATTTCAACCAAACCTTCTGCGTTGGACTTCCCTCGACCCCCGAGACGACATATGCGAATTGGGAGAAATTTGATTTTTGGACCGAAAACACCATTTTCGCCGGCTTACGAATGTTCGAAAACTGCCTCGGCCATTTTCTCCAAAACCACTGGCCCAATTTCAACCAAACCTTCTGCGTTGGACGCCCCTCGACCCCCGAGACGACATATGCGAATTGGGAGAAATTTGATTTTTGGACCGAAAACACCATTTTCGCCGGGGCTTACGAATGTTCGAAAACTGCCTCGGCCATTTTCTCCAAAACCACTGGCCCAATTTCAACCAAACCTTCTGCGTTGGACTCCCCTCGACCCCCGAGACGACATATGCGAATTGGGAGAAATTTGATTTTTGGACCGAAAACACCAAATTCGCCGGCTTACGAATGTTCGAAAACTGCCTCGGCCATTTTCTCCAAAACCACTGGCCCAATTTCAACCAAACCTTCTGCGTTGGACTCCCCTCGACCCCCGAGACGACATATGCGAATTGGGAGAAATTTGATTTTTGGTCCGAAAACACCATTTTCGCCGGCTTACGAATGTTCGAAAACTGCCTCGGCCATTTTCTCCAAAACCACTGGCCCAATTTCAACCAAACCTACTGCGTTGGACTCCCCTCGACCCCCGAGACGACATATGCGAATTGGGAGAAATTTGATTTTTGGACCGAAAACACCATTTTCGCCGGCTTACGAATGTTCGAAAGCTGCCTCGGCCATTTTCTCCAAAACCACTGGCCCAATTTCAACCAAACCTTCTGGGTTGGACTCCCCTCGACCCCCGAGACGACATATGCGAATTGGGAGAAATTTGATTTTTGGTCCGAAAACACCATTTTCGCCGGGCTTACGAATGTTCGAAAACTGCCTCGGCCATTTTCTCCAAAACCACTGGCCCAATTTCAACCAAACCTTCTGCGTTGGACTCCCTCGACCCCCGAGACGACATATGCGAATTGGGAGAAATTTGATTTTTGGTCCGAAACACCATTTTCGCGGGGCTTAACAATGTTAGAAAACTGCATCGGCCATATTCTCCAAAACCACTGGCCCAATTTCAACCAGACCTTCTGCGTTGGAGTCTCCTCGACCCCCGACACGACATATGCGAATTGGGAGAAATTTGATTTTTGGACCGAAAACACCATTTTCGCCGGCTTACGAATGTTCGAAAACTGCCTCGGCCATTTTCTCCAAAACCACTGGCCCAATTTCAACCAAACCTTCTGCGTTGGACTCCCTCGACCCCCGAGACGACATATGCGAATTGGGAGAAATTTGATTTTTGGACCGAAATCCACCCGCGGGCTTACGAATGTTCGAAAGCTGCCTCGGCCATTTTCTCCAAAACCACTGGCCCAATTTCAACCAAACCTTCTGCGTTCGACTCCCTCGACCCCCGAGACGACATATGCGAATTGGGAGAAATTTGATTTTTGGTCCGAAAACCACCATCGGGGCTTACTAATGTTCGAAAACTGCCTCGGCCATTTTCTCCAAAACCACTGGCCCAATTTCAACCAAACCTTCTGCGTTGGACTCCCCTCGACCCCCGAGACGACATATGCGAATTGGGAGAAATTTGATTTTTGGTCCGAAAACACACAGCGGGGGCTTACGAATGTTCGTAATCTGCCTCGGCCATTTTCTCCAAAACCACTGGCCCAATTTCAACCAAACCTTCTGCGTTGGACTCCCCTCGACCCCCGAGACGACATATGCGAATTGGGAGAAATTTGATTTTTGGTCCGAAACACCACCCGCCGCTTACGAATGTTCGAAAACTGCCTGGGCCATTTTCTCATAAACCACTGGCCCAATTTCAACCAAACCTTCTGCGTTGGACTGCCCTCGACCCCCGAGACGACATATGCGAATTGGGAGAAATTTGATTTTTGGACCGAAAACACCATTTTCGCGGCTTACGAATTTTCGCAAACGGCCTCGGCCATTTTCTCAAAAACCACTGGCCCAATTTCAACCAAACCTTCTTCATTGGACTGCCCTCGACCCCCGAGACGACATATGCGGATTGGGAGAAATTTGATTTTTGGACCGAAAACACCATTTTCGCCGGCTTACGAATATTCGAAAATGGCCTCGGCCATTTTCTCCAAAACCACTGGCCCAATTTCAACCAAACCTTCTGCGTTGGACTCCCCTCGACCCCCGAGACGACATATGCGAATTGGGAGAAATTTGATCTTTGGACCGAAAACACCATTTTCGCCGGGGCTTACGAATGTTCGAAACGGCCTCGGCCATTTTCTCCAAAACCACTGGCCCAATTTCAACCAAACCTTCTGCGTTGGACTCCCCTCGACCCCCGAGACGACATATGCGAATTGGGAGAAATTTGATTTTTGGTCCGAAAAACCACCCGCGGGGCTTACGAATGTTCGAAAACTGCCTCGGCCATTTTCTCCAAAACCACTGGCCCAATTTCAACCAAACCTTCTGCGTTGGACTCCCCTCGACCCCCGAGACGACATATGCGAATTGGGAGAAATTTGATTTTTGGACCGAAAACACCATTTTCGCCGGCTTACGAATGTTCGAAAACGGCCTTAGCCATTTTCTCCAAAACCACTGGCCCAATTTCAACCAAACCTTCTGCGTTGGACTCCCCTCGACCCCCGAGACGACATATGCGAATTGGGAGAAATTTGATTTTTGGACCGAAAACACCATTTTCGCCGGCTTACGAATGTTCGAAAACTGCCTCGGCCATTTTCTCCAAAACCACTGGCCCAATTTCAACCAAACCTTCTGCGTTGGACGCCCCTCGACCCCCGAGACGACATATGCGAATTGGGAGAAATTTGATTTTTGGACCGAAAACACCATTTTCGCCGGCTTACGAATGTTCGAAAACTGCCTCGGCCATTTTCTCCAAAACCACTGGCCCAATTTCAACCAAACCTTCTGCGTTGGACTCCCCTCGACCCCCGAGACGACATATGCGAATTGGGAGAAATTTGATTTTTGGACCGAAAACACCATTTTCGCCGGCTTACGAATGTTCGAAAACTGCCTCGGCCATTTTCTCCAAAACCACTGGCCCAATTTCAACCAAACCTTCTGCGTTGGACTCCCCTCGACCCCCGAGACGACATATGCGAATTGGGAGAAATTTGATTTTTGGTCCGAAAACCACCCGCGGGGCTTACGAATGTTCGAAAACTGCCTCGGCCATTTTCTCCAAAACCACTGGCCCAATTTCAACCAAACCTTCTGCGTTGGACTCCCTCGACCCCCGAGACGACATATGCGAATTGGGAGAAATTTGATTTTTGGTCCGAAAACCACCCGCGGGGCTTACGAATGTTCGAAAACTGCCTCGGCCATTTTCTCCAAAACCACTGGCCCAATTTCAACCAAACCTTCTGCGTTGGACTCCCTCGACCCCCGAGACGACATATGCGAATTGGGAGAAATTTGATTTTTGGACCGAAAACACCATTTTCGCCGGCTTACGAATGTTCGAAAACGGCCTCGGCCATTTTCTCCAAAACCACTGGCCCAATTTCAACCAAACCTTCTGCGTTGGACTCCCCTCGACCCCCGAGACGACATATGCGAATTGGGAGAAATTTGATTTTTGGACCGAAAACACAAATTTCGCCGGCTTACGAATGTTCGAAAACGGCCTCGGCCATTTTCTCCAAAACCACTGGCCCAATTTCAACCAAACCTTCTGCGTTGGACTCCCATCGACCCCCGAGACGACATATGCGAATTGGGAGAAATTTGATTTTTGGTCCGAAAACCACCATCGGGGCTTACGAATGTTCGAAAACTGCCTCGGCCATTTTCTCCAAAACCACTGGCCCAATTTCAACCAAACCTTCTGCGTTGGACTCCCCTCGACCCCCGAGACGACATATGCGAATTGGGAGAAATTTGATTTTTGGACCGAAAACACCATTTTCGCCGGCTTACGAATGTTCGAAAACTGCCTCGGCCATTTTCTCCAAAACCACTGGCCCAATTTCAACCAAACCTTCTGCGTTGGACTCCCCTCGACCCCCGAGACGACATATGCGAATTGGGAGAAATTTGATTTTTGGTCCGAAAACACCATTTTCGCGGGGCTTACGAATGTTCGAAAACGGCCTCGGCCATTTTCTCCAAAACCACTGGCCCAATTTCAACCAAACCTTCTGCGTTGGACTCCCCTCGACCCCCGAGACGACATATGCGAATTGGGAGAAATTTGATTTTTGGACCGAAAACACCATTTTCGCCGGCTTACGAATGTTCGAAAACGGCCTCGGCCATTTCTCCAAAACCACTGGCCCAATTTCAACCAAACCTTCTGCGTTGGACTCCCCTCGACCCCCGAGACGACATATGCGAATTGGGAGAAATTTGATTTTTGGTCCGAAAACCACCCGCGGGGCTTACGAATGTTCGAAAACTGCCTCGGCCATTTTCTCAAAAACCACTGGCCCAATTTCAACCAAACCTTCTGTATTGGACTGCCCTCGACCCCCGAGACGACATATGCGAATTGGGAGAAATTTGATTTTTGTACCGAAAACACCATTTTCGCCGGCTTACGAATGTTCGAAAACGGCCTCGGCCATTTTCTCCAAAACCACTGGCCCAATTTCAACCAAACCTTCTGCGTTGGACTACCCTCGACCCCCGAGACGACATATGCGAATTGGGAGAAATTTGATTTTTGGACCGAAAACACCATTTTCGCCGGGTTACGAATGTTCGAAAACTGCCTCGGCCATTTTCTCCAAAACCACTGGCCCAATTTCAACCAAACCTTCTGCGTTGGACTCCCATCGACCCCCGAGACGACATATGCGAATTGGGAGAAATTTGATTTTTGGACCGAAAACCACCATTTTCGGGCTTACGAATGTTCGAAAACTGCCTCGGCCATTTTCTCCAAAACCACTGGCCCAATTTCAACCAAACCTTCTGCGTTGGACTCCCTCGACCCCCGAGACGACATATGCGAATTGGGAGAAATTTGATTTTTGGACCGAAAACACCATTTTCGCCGGCTTACGAATGTTCGAAAACTGCCTCGGCCATTTTCTCCAAAACCACTGGCCCAATTTCAACCAAACCTTCTGCGTTGGACTCCCCTCGACCCCCGAGACGACATATGCGAATTGGGAGAAATTTGATTTTTGGACCGAAAACACCATTTTCGCCGGCTTACGAATGTTCGAAACGGCCTTGGCCATTTTCTCAAAAACCACTGGCCCAATTTCAACCAAACCTTCTGCGTTGGACTCCCCTCGACCCCCGAGACGACATATGCGAATTGGGAGAAATTTGATTTTTGGTCCGAAAACCACCCGCGGGGCTTACGAATGTTCGAAAACTGCCTCGGCCATTTTCTCCAAAACCACTGGCCCAATTTCAACCAAACCTTCTGCGTTGGACTCCCCTCGACCCCCGAGACGACATATGCGAATTGGGAGAAATTTGATTTTTGGACCGAAAACACCATTTTCGCCGGGGCTTACGAATGTTCGAAAACGGCCTCGGCCATTTTCTCCAAAAACCACTGGCCCAATTTCAACCAAACCTTCTGCGTTGGACTGCCCTCGACCCCCGAGACGACATATGCGAATTGGGAGAAATTTGATTTTTGGTCCGAAAACCACCCGCGGGGCTTACGAATGTTCGAAAACGCCTCGGCCATTTTCTCCAAAACCACTGGCCCAATTTCAACCAAACCTTCTGCGTTGGACTCCCCTCGACCCCCGAGACGACATATGCGAATTGGGAGAAATTTGATTTTTGGACCGAAAACACCATTTTCGCCGCCTTACGAATGTTCGAAAACGGCCTCGGCCATTTTCTCCAAAACCACTGGCCCAATTTCAACCAAACCTTCTGCGTTGGACTCCCCTCGACCCCCGAGACGACATATGCGAATTGGGAGAAATTTGATTTTTGGTCCGAAAACCACCCGCGGGGCTTACGAATGTTCGAAAACGGCCTCGGCCATTTTCTCCAAAACCACTGGCCCAATTTCAACCAAACCTTCTGCGTTGGACTCCCCTCGACCCCCGAGACGACATATGCGAATTGGGAGAAATTTGATTTTTGGACCGAAAACACCATTTTCGCGGGCTTACGAATGTTCGAAAACTGCCTCGGCCATTTTCTCCAAAACCACTGGCCCAATTTCAACCAAACCTTCTGCGTTGGACTCCCCTCGACCCCCGAGACGACATATGCGAATTGGGAGAAATTTGATTTTTGGACCGAAAACACCATTTTCGCCGGCTTACGAATGTTCGAAAACGGCCTCGGCCATTTTCTCAAAACCACTGGCCCAATTTCAACCAAACCTTCTGCGTTGGACTCCCCTCGACCCCCGAGACGACATATGCGAATTGGGAGAAATTTGATTTTTGGACCGAAAACACCATTTTCGCCGGCTTACGAATGTTCGAAAACTGCCTCGGCCATTTTCTCCAAAACCACTGGCCCAATTTCAACCAAACCTTCTGCGTTGGACTCCCCTCGACCCCCGAGACGACATATGCGAATTGGGAGAAATTTGATTTTTGGACCGAAAACACAATTTTCGCCGGCTTACGAATGTTCGAAAACGGCCTCGGCCATTTTCTCCAAAACCACTGGCCCAATTTCAACCAAACCTTCTGCGTTGGACTCCCCTCGACCCCCGAGACGACATATGCGAATTGGGAGAAATTTGATTTTTGGTCCGAAAACCACCATTTTCGCGGGGCTTACGAATGTTCGAAAACGGCCTCGGCCATTTTCTCCAAAACCACTGGCCCAATTTCAACCAAACCTTCGGGGTTGGACTCCCCTCGACCCCCGAGACGACATATGCGAATTGGGAGAAATTTGATTTTTGGACCGAAAACACCATTTTCGCCGGCTTACGAATGTTCGAAAACGGCCTCGGCCATTTTCTCCAAAACCACTGGCCCAATTTCAACCAAACCTTCTGCGTTGGACTCCCATCGACCCCCGAGACGACATATGCGAATTGGGAGAAATTTGATTTTTGGTCCGAAAACCACCCGCGGGGCTTACGAATGTTCGAAAACGGCCTCGGCCATTTTCTCCAAAACCACTGGCCCAATTTCAACCAAACCTTCTGCGTTGGACTCCCTCGACCCCCGAGACGACATATGCGAATTGGGAGAAATTTGATTTTTGGACCGAAAACACCATTTTCGCCGGCTTACGAATGTTCGAAAACGGCCTCGGCCATTTTCTCCAAAACCACTGGCCCAATTTCAACCAAACCTTCTGCGTTGGACTCCCCTCGACCCCCGAGACGACATATGCGAATTGGGAGAAATTTGATTTTTGGACCGAAAACACCATTTTCGCCGGCTTACGAATGTTCGAAAACTGCCTCGGCCATTTTCTCCAAAACCACTGGCCCAATTTCAACCAAACCTTCTGCGTTGGACTCCCCTCGACCCCCGAGACGACATATGCGAATTGGGAGAAATTTGATTTTTGGACCGAAAACACCATTTTCGCCGGCTTACGAATGTTCGAAAACGGCCTCGGCCATTTTCTCCAAAACCACTGGCCCAATTTCAACCAAACCTTCTGCGTTGGACTCCCCTCGACCCCCGAGACGACATATGCGAATTGGGAGAAATTTGATTTTTGGTCCGAAAACACCATTTTCGGGGGCTTACGAATGTTCGAAAACGGCCTCGGCCATTTTCTCCAAAACCACTGGCCCAATTTCAACCAAACCTTCTGCGTTGGACTCCCCTCGACCCCCGAGACGACATATGCGAATTGGGAGAAATTTGATTTTTGGACCGAAAACACCATTTTCGGCGGCTTACGAATGTTCGAAAACGGCCTCGGCCATTTTCTCCAAAACCACTGGCCCAATTTCAACCAAACCTTCTGCGTTGGACTCCCTCGACCCCCGAGACGACATATGCGAATTGGGAGAAATTTGATTTTTGGACCGAAAACACCATTTTCGCCGGCTTACGAATGTTCGAAAACGCCTCGGCCATTTTCCATTTTCTCAAAACCACTGGCCCAATTTCAACCAAACCTTCTGCGTTGGACTCCCTCGACCCCCGAGACGACATATGCGAATTGGGAGAAATTTGATTTTTGGACCGAAAACACCATTTTCGCCGGCTTACGAATGTTCGAAAACGGCCTCGGCCATTTTCTCCAAAACCACTGGCCCAATTTCAACCAAACCTTCTGCGTTGGACTCCCCTCGACCCCCGAGACGACATATGCGAATTGGGAGAAATTTGATTTTTGGACCGAAAACACCATTTTCGCCGGGCTTACGAATGTTCGAAAACTGCCTCGGCCATTTTCTCCAAAACCACTGGCCCAATTTCAACCAAACCTTCTGCGTTGGACTCCCCTCGACCCCCGAGACGACATATGCGAATTGGGAGAAATTTGATTTTTGGACCGAAAACACCATTTTCGCCGGCTTACGAATGTTCGAAAACTGCCTCGGCCATTTTCTCCAAAACCACTGGCCCAATTTCAACCAAACCTTCTGCGTTGGACTCCCCTCGACCCCCGAGACGACATATGCGAATTGGGAGAAATTTGATTTTTGGTCCGAAAACCACCATCGGGGCTTACGAATGTTCGAAAACTGCCTCGGCCATTTTCTCCAAAACCACTGGCCCAATTTCAACCAAACCTTCTGCGTTGGACTTCCCTCGACCCCCGAGACGACATATGCGAATTGGGAGAAATTTGATTTTTGGTCCGAAAACCACCATTTTCGCGGGGCTTACGAATGTTCGAAAACTCCCTCGGCCATTTTCTCCAAAACCACTGGCCCAATTTCAACCAAACCTTCTGTTGGACTCCCCTCGACCCCCGAGACGACATATGCGAATTGGGAGAAATTTGATTTTTGGACCGAAAACACCATTTTCGCCGGCTTACGAATGTTCGAAAACGGCCTCGGCCATTTTCTCCAAAACCACTGGCCCAATTTCAACCAAACCTTCTGCGTTGGACTCCCCTCGACCCCCGAGACGACATATGCGAATTGGGAGAAATTTGATTTTTGGTCCGAAAACCACCCGCGGGGCTTACGAATGTTCGAAAACGGCCTCGGCCATTTTCTCCAAAACCACTGGCCCAATTTCAACCAAACCTTCTGCGTTGGACTCCCCTCGACCCCCGAGACGACATATGCGAATTGGGAGAAATTTGATTTTTGGACCGAAAACACCATTTTCGCCGGGGCTTACGAATGTTCGAAAACCTGGCCTCGGCCATTTTCTCCAAAACCACTGGCCCAATTTCAACCAAACCTTCTGCGTTGGACTCCCCTCGACCCCCGAGACGACATATGCGAATTGGGAGAAATTTGATTTTTGGTCCGAAAACACCATTTTCGCCGGGGGCTTACGAATGTTCGAAAACGGCCTCGGCCATTTTCTCCTAAAACCACTGGCCCAATTTCAACCAAACCTTCTGCGTTGGACTCCCTCGACCCCCGAGACGACATATGCGAATTGGGAGAAATTTGATTTTTGGACCGAAAACACCATTTTCGCCGGCTTACGAATGTTCGAAAACGGCCTCGGCCATTTTCTCCAAAACCACTGGCCCAATTTCAACCAAACCTTCTGCGTTGGACTCCCTCGACCCCCGAGACGACATATGCGAATTGGGAGAAATTTGATTTTTGGACCGAAAACACCATTTTCGCCGGCTTACGAATGTTCGAAAACGGCCTCGGCCATTTTCTCCAAAACCACTGGCCCAATTTCAACCAAACCTTCTGCGTTGGACTCCCCTCGACCCCCGAGACGACATATGCGAATTGGGAGAAATTTGATTTTTGGACCGAAAACACCATTTCGCCGGCTTACGAATGTTCGAAAACGGCCTCGGCCATTTTCTCCAAAACCACTGGCCCAATTTCAACCAAACCTTCTGCGTTGGACTCCCCTCGACCCCCGAGACGACATATGCGAATTGGGAGAAATTTGATTTTTGGACCGAAAACACCATTTTCGCCGGCTTACGAATGTTCGAAAACTGCCTCGGCCATTTTCTCCAAAAAAAACTGGCCCAATTTCAACCAAACCTTCTGCGTTGGACTCCCCTCGACCCCCGAGACGACATATGCGAATTGGGAGAAATTTGATTTTTGGTCCGAAAACCACCATTTTCGCGCGGCTTACGAATGTTCGACTTCGGCCTCGGCCATTTTCTCCAAAACCACTGGCCCAATTTCAACCAAACCTTCTGCGTTGGACTCCCCTCGACCCCCGAGACGACATATGCGAATTGGGAGAAATTTGATTTTTGGACCGAAAACACCATTTTCGCCGGCTTACGAATGTTCGAAAACGGCCTCGCCATTTTCTCCAAAACCACTGGCCCAATTTCAACCAAACCTTCTGCGTTGGACTCCCCTCGACCCCCGAGACGACATATGCGAATTGGGAGAAATTTGATTTTTGGTCCGAAAACCACCATCGGGGCTTACGAATGTTCGAAAACGGCCTCGGCCATTTTCTCCAAAACCACTGGCCCAATTTCAACCAAACCTTCTGCGTTGGACTCCCCTCGACCCCCGAGACGACATATGCGAATTGGGAGAAATTTGATTTTTGGACCGAAAACACCATTTTCGCCGGGCTTACGAATGTTCGAAAACTGCCTCGGCCATTTTCTCCAAAACCACTGGCCCAATTTCAACCAAACCTTCTGCGTTGGACTCCCTCGACCCCCGAGACGACATATGCGAATTGGGAGAAATTTGATTTTTGGACCGAAAACACCATTTTCGCCGGCTTACAAATGTTCGAAAATGGGTCTCGGCCATTTTCTCCAAAACCACTGGCCCAATTTCAACCAAACCTTCTGCGTTGGACTCCCCTCGACCCCCGAGACGACATATGCGAATTGGGAGAAATTTGATTTTTGGTCCGAAAACCACCCGCGGGGCTTACGAATGTTCGAAAACGGCCTCGGCCATTTTCTCCAAAACCACTGGCCCAATTTCAACCAAACCTTCTGCGTTGGACTGCCCTCGACCCCCGAGACGACATATGCGAATTGGGAGAAATTTGATTTTTGGACCGAAAACACCATTTTCGCCGGCTTACGAATGTTCGAAAACGGCCTCGGCCATTTTCTCCAAAACCACTGGCCCAATTTCAACCAAACCTTCTGCGTTGGACTCCCCTCGACCCCCGAGACGACATATGCGAATTGGGAGAAATTTGATTTTTGGTCCGAAAACACACCCGCGGGGCTTACGAATGTTCGAAAACGGCCTCGGCCATTTTCTCCAAAACCACTGGCCCAATTTCAACCAAACCTTCTGCGTTGGACTCCCCTCGACCCCCGAGACGACAGATGCGAATTGGGAGAAATTTGATTTTTGGACCGAAAACACCATTTTCTCCGGCTTACGAATGTTCGAAAACGGCCTCGGCCATTTTCTCCAAAACCACTGGCCCAATTTCAACCAAACCTTCTGCGTTGGACTCCCCTCGACCCCCGAGACGACATATGCGAATTGGGAGAAATTTGATTTTTGGACCGAAAACACCATTTTCGCCGGCTTACGAATGTTCGAAACGGCCTCGGCCATTTTCTCCAAAACCACTGGCCCAATTTCAACCAAACCTTCTGCGTTGGACTCCCCTCGACCCCCGAGACGACATATGCGAATTGGGAGAAATTTGATTTTTGGACCGAAAACACCATTTTCGCCGGCTTACGAATGTTCGAAAACTGCCTCGGCCATTTTCTCCAAAACCACTGGCCCAATTTCAACCAAACCTTCTGCGTTGGACTCCCCTCGACCCCCGAGACGACATATGCGAATTGGGAGAAATTTGATTTTTTGACCGAAAACACCATTTTCGCCGGCTTACGAATGTTCGAAAACGGCCTCGGCCATTTTCTCCAAAACCACTGGCCCAATTTCAACCAAACCTTCTGCGTTGGACTCCCCTCGACCCCCGAGACGACATATGCGAATTGGGAGAAATTTGATTTTTGGACCGAAAACCACCATTTTCGCGGGGCTTACGAATGTTCGAAAACGGCCTCGGCCATTTTCTCCAAAACCACTGGCCCAATTTCAACCAAACGTTCTGCATTGGACTCCCCTCGACCCCCGAGACGACAGATGCGAATTGGGAGAAATTTAATTTTTGGTCCGAAAACACCACCACCCCCCCCGCTTACGAATCTTCGAAATCGGCCTCGGCCATTTTCTCAAAACCACTGGCCCAATTTAAACCAAACCTTATGCGTTGGTCTCCCTCGACCCCCGAGACGACATATGCGAATTGGGAGAAATTTGATCTTTGGACCGAAAACACCATTTTCGCCGGGGCTTACGAATGTTCGAAATGCCCTCGGCCATTTTCTCCAAAACCACTGGCCCAATTTCAACCAAACCTTCTGCGTTGGACTCCCCTCGACCCCCGAGACGACATATGCGAATTGGGAGAATTTTGATTTTTGGAACGAAAACACCATTTTCGCCGGGCTTACGAATGTTCGAAAACGGCCTCGGCCATTTTCTCCAAAACCACTGGCCCAATTTCAACCAAACCTTCTGCGTTGGACTCCCTCGACCCCCGAGACGACATATGCGAATTGGGAGAAATTTGATTTTTGGTCCGAAAACCACCATTTTCGCCGGGCTTACGAATGTTCGAAAACGGCCTCGGCCATTTTCTCCAAAACCACTGGCCCAATTTCAACCAAACCTTCTGCGTTGGACTCCCTCGACCCCCGAGACGACATATGCGAATTGGGAGAAATTTGATTTTTGGACCGAAAACACCATTTTCGCCGGCTTACGAATGTTCGAAAACGGCCTCGGCCATTTTCTCCAAAACCACTGGCCCAATTTCAACCAAACCTTCTGCGTTGGACTCCCCTCGACCCCCGAGACGACATATGCGAATTGGGAGAAATTTGATTTTTGGACCGAAAACACCATTTTCGCCGGCTTACGAATGTTCGAAAACGGCCTCGGCCATTTTCTCCAAAACCACTGGCCCAATTTCAACCAAACCTTCTGCGTTGGACTCCCCTCGACCCCCGAGACGACATATGCGAATTGGGAGAAATTTGATTTTTGTCCGAAAACCACCCGCGGGGCTTACGAATGTTCGAAAACGGCCTCGGCCATTTTCTCCAAAACCACTGGCCCAATTTCAACCAAACCTTCTGCGTTGGACTCCCCTCGACCCCCGAGACGACATATGCGAATTGGGAGAAATTTGATTTTTGGACCGAAAACACCATTTTCGCCGGCTTACGAATGTTCGAAAACGGCCTCGGCCATTTTCTCCAAAAACACTGGCCCAATTTCAACCAAACCTTCTGCGTTGGACTCCCCTCGACCACCGAGACGACATATGCGAATTGGGAGAAATTTGATTTTTGGTCCGAAAACCACCAGCGGGGCTTACGAATGTTCGAAAACGGCCTCGGCCATTTTCTCCAAAACCACTGGCCCAATTTCAACCAAACCTTCTGCGTTGGACTCCCCTCGACCCCCGAGACGACATATGCGAATTGGGAGAAATTTGATTTTTGGTCCGAAAACCACCCGCCGGGCTTACGAATGTTCGAAAACGGCCTCGGCCATTTTCTCCAAAACCACTGGCCCAATTTCAACCAAACCTTCTGCGTTGGACTCCCCTCGACCCCCGAGACGACATATGCGAATTGGGAGAAATTTGATTTTTGGTCCGAAAACACCATTTTCGCCGGCTTACGAATGTTCGAAAACGGCCTCGGCCATTTTCTCCACAACCACTGGCCCAATTTCAACCAAACCTTCTGCGTTGGACTCCCATCGACCCCCGAGACGACATATGCGAATTGGGAGAAATTTGATTTTTGGACCGAAAACACCATTTTCGCCGGCTTACGAATGTTCGAAAACGGCCTCGGCCATTTTCTCCAAAACCACTGGCCCAATTTCAACCAAACCTTCTGCGTTGGACTCCCCTCGACCCCCGAGACGACATATGCGAATTGGGAGAAATTTGATTTTTGGTCCGAAAACCACCCGCGGGGCTTACGAATGTTCGAAAACGGCCTCGGCCATTTTCTCCAAAACCACTGGCCCAATTTCAACCAAACCTTCTGCGTTGGACTCCCCTCGACCCCCGAGACGACATATGCGAATTGGGAGAAATTTGATTTTTGGACCGAAAACACCATTTTCGCCGGCTTACGAATGTTCGAAAACGGCCTCGGCCATTTTCTCCAAAACCACTGGCCCAATTTCAACCAAACCTTCTGCGTTGGACTCCCCTCGACCCCCGAGACGACATATGCGAATTGGGAGAAATTTGATTTTTGGACCGAAAACACCATTTTCGCCGGCTTACGAATGTTCGAAAACGCCTCGGCCATTTTCTCCAAAACCACTGGCCCAATTTCAACCAAACCTTCTGCGTTGGACTCCCCTCGACCCCCGAGACGACATATGCGAATTGGGAGAAATTTGATTTTTGGTCCGAAAACCACCCGCGGGGCTTACGAATGTTCGAAAACGGCCTCGGCCATTTTCTCCAAAACCACTGGCCCAATTTCAACCAAACCTTCTGCGTTGGACTCCCCTCGACCCCCGAGACGACATATGCGAATTGGGAGAAATTTGATTTTTGGACCGAAAACACCATTTTCGCGGGCTTACGAATGTTCGAAAACGGCCTCGGCCATTTTCTCAAAAACCACTGGCCCAATTTCAACCAAACCTTCTGCGTTGGACTCCCTCGACCCCCGAGACGACATATGCGAATTGGGAGAAATTTGATTTTTGGACCGAAAACACCATTTTCGCCGGCTTACGAATGTTCGAAAACTGCCTCGGCCATTTTCTCCAAAACCACTGGCCAATTTCAACCAAACCTTCTGCGTTGGACTCCCCTCGACCCCCGAGACGACATATGCGAATTGGGAGAAATTTGATTTTTGGACCGAAAACACCATTTTCGCCGGCTTACGAATGTTCGAAAACGGCCTCGGCCATTTTCTCCAAATTCTCCCAAACCACTGGCCCAATTTCAACCAAACCTTCTGCGTTGGACTCCCCTCGACCCCCGAGACGACATATGCGAATTGGGAGAAATTTGATTTTTGGACCGAAAACACCATTTTCGCCGGCTTACGAATGTTCGAAAACGGCCTCGGCCATTTTCTCCAAAACCACTGGCCCAATTTCAACCAAACCTTCTGCGTTGGACTCCACTCGACCCCCGAGACGACATATGCGAGTTGGGAGACATTTGATTTTTGGTCCGAAAACCATTTTCGCGGGGCTTACGAATGTTCGAAAACGGCCTCGGCCATTTTCTCCAAAACCACTGGCCCAATTTCAACCAAACCTTCTGCGTTGGACTCCCCTCGACCCCCGAGACGACATATGCGAATTGGGAGAAATTTGATTTTTGGACCGAAAACACCATTTTCGCCAGCTTACGAATGTTCGAAAACGGCCTCGTCCATTTTCTCCAAAACCACTGGCCCAATTTCAACCAAACCTTCTGCGTTGGACTCCCCTCGACCCCCGAGACGACATATGCGAATTGGGAGAAATTTGATTTTTGGACCGAAAACACCATTTTCGCCGGCTTACGAATGTTCGAAAACGGCCTCGGCCATTTTCTCCAAAAACACTGGCCCAATTTCAACCAAACCTTCTGCGTTGGACTCCCCTCGACCCCCGAGACGACATATGCGAATTGGGAGAAATTTGATTTTTGGTCCGAAAACCACCAGCGGGGCTTACGAATGTTCGAAAACGGCCTCGGCCATTTTCTCCAAAACCACTGGCCCAATTTCAACCAAACCTTCTGCGTTGGACTGCCCTCGACCCCCGAGACGACATATGCGAATTGGGAGAAATTTGATTTTTGGACCGAAAACACCATTTTCGCCGGCTTACGAATGTTCGAAAAAGGCCTCGGCCATTTTCTCCAAAACCACTGGCCCAATTTCAACCAAACCTTCTGCGTTGGACTCCCCTCGACCCCCGAGACGACATATGCGAATTGGGAGAAATTTGATTTTTGGACCGAAAACACCATTTTCGCCGGCTTACGAATGTTCGAAAACGGCCTCGGCCATTTTCTCCAAAACCACTGGCCCAATTTCAACCAAACCTTCTGCGTTGGACTGCCCTCGACCCCCGAAACGACATATGCGAATTGGGAGAAATTTGATTTTTGGACCGAAAACACCATTTTCGCCGGCTTACGAATGTTCGAAAACGGCCTCGGCCATTTTCTCCAAAACCACTGGCCCAATTTCAACCAAACCTTCTGCGTTGGACTCCCTCGACCCCCGAGACGACATATGCGAATTGGGAGAAATTTGATTTTTGGACCGAAAACACCATTTTCGCCGGCTTACGAATGTTCGAAAACGGCCTCGGCCATTTTCTCAAAAACCACTGGCCCAATTTCAACCAAACCTTCTGCGTTGGACTCCCCTCGACCCCCGAGACGACATATGCGAATTGGGAGAAATTTGATTTTTGGACCGAAAACACCATTTTCGCCGGGCTTACGAATGTTCTAAAACGGCCTCGGCCATTTTCTCCAAAACCACTGGCCCAATTTCAACCTAACCTTCTGCGTTGGACTCCCTCGACCCCCGAGACGACATATGCGAATTGGGAGAAATTTGATTTTTGGTCCGAAAACACCATTTTCGCCGGGGCTTACGAATGTTCGAAAACGGCCTCGGCCATTTTCTCCAAAACCACTGGCCCAATTTCAACCAATCCTTCTGCGGTGGACTCCCTCGACCCCCGAGACGACATATGCGAATTGGGAGAAATTTGATTTTTGGACCGAAAACACCATTTTCGCCGGCTTACGAATGTTCGAAAAACTGGCCTCGGCCATTTTCTCCAACCACTGGCCCAATTTCAACCAAACCTTCTGCGTTGGACTCCCTCGACCCCCGAGACGACATATGCGAATTGGGAGAAATTTGATTTTTGGACCGAAAACACCATTTTCGCCGGCTTACGAATGTTCGAAAACGTCATCGGCCATTTTCTCCAAAACCACTGGCCCAATTTCAACCAAACCTTCAGCGTTGGACTCCCCTAGACCCCCGAGACGACATATGCGAATTGGGAGAAATTTGATTTTTGGACCGAAAACACCATTTTCGCGGGCTTACGAATGTTCGAAAACGGCCTCGGCCATTTTCTCCAAAACCACTGGCCCAATTTCAACCAAACCTTCTGCGTTGGACTCCCCTCGACCCCCGAGACGACATATGCGAATTGGGAGAAATTTGATTTTTGGACCGAAAACACCATTTTCGCCGGCTTACGAATGTTCGAAAACGGCCTCGGCCATTTTCTCCAAAACCACTGGCCCAATTTCAACCAAACCTTCTGCGTTGGACTCCCTCGACCCCCGAGACGACATATGCGAATTGGGAGAAATTTGATTTTTGGTCCGAAAACCACCCGCGGGGCTTACGAATGTTCGAAAACGGCCTCGGCCATTTTCTCCAAAACCACTGGCCCAATTTCAACCAAACCTTCTGCGTTGGACTCCCCTCGACCCCCGAGACGACATATGCGAATTGGGAGAAATTTGATTTTTGGACCGAAAACACCATTTTCGCCGGCTTACGAATGTTCGAAAACGGCCTCGGCCATTTTCTCCAAAACCACTGGCCCAATTTCAACCAAACCTTCTGCGTTGGACTCCCCTCGACCCCCGAGACGACATATGCGAATTGGGAGAAATTTGATTTTTGGACCGAAAACACCATTTTCGCCGGGGCTTACGAATGTTCGAAAACGGCCTCGGCCATTTTCTCCAAAACCACTGGCCCAATTTCAACCAAACCTTCTGCGTTGGACTCCCCTCGACCCCCGAGACGACATATGCGAATTGGGAGAAATTTGATTTTTGGTCCGAAAACCACCCGCGGGGCTTACGAATGTTCGAAAACGGCCTCGGCCATTTTCTCCAAAACCACTGGCCCAATTTCAACCAAACCTTCTGCGTTGGACTCCCCTCGACCCCCGAGACGACATATGCGAATTGGGAGAAATTTGATTTTTGGACCGAAAACACCATTTTCGGGGGCTTACGAATGTTCGAAAACGGCCTCGGCCATTTTCTCAAAAACCACTGGCCCAATTTCAACCAAACCTTCTGCGTTGGACTCCCCTCGACCCCCGAGACGACATATGCGAATTGGGAGAAATTTGATTTTTGGACCGAAAACACCATTTTCGCCGGCTTACGAATGTTCGAAAACGGCCTCGGCCATTTTCTCCAAAACCACTGGCCCAATTTCAACCAAACCTTCTGCGTTGGACTCCCCTCGACCCCCGAGACGACATATGCGAATTGGGAGAAATTTGATTTTTGGACCGAAAACCACCCGCGCGGCTTACGAATGTTCGAAAACGGCCTCGGCCATTTTCTCCAAAACCACTGGCCCAATTTCAACCAAACCTTCTGCGTTGGACTCCCCTCGACCCCCGAGACGACATATGCGAATTGGGAGAAATTTGATTTTTGGTCCGAAAACCACCCGCGGGGCTTACGAATGTTCGAAAACGGCCTCGGCCATTTTCTCCAAAACCACTGGCCCAATTTCAACCAAACCTTCTGCGTTGGACTCCCTCGACCCCCGAGACGACATATGCGAATTGGGAGAAATTTGATTTTTGGACCCGAAAACACCATTTTCGCCGGGGGGCTTACGAATGTTCGAAAACGGCCTCGGCCATTTTCTCCAAAACCACTGGCCCAATTTCAACCAAACCTTCTGCGTTGGACTCCCTCGACCCCCGAAATGACATATGCGAATTGGGAGAAATTTGATTTTTGGACCCGAAAACACCATTTTCGCCGGCTTACGAAGGTTCGAAAACTGCCTCGCCATTTTCTCCAAAACCACTGGCCCAATTTCAACCAAACCTTCTGCGTTGGACTCCCTCGACCCCCGAGACGACATATGCGAATTGGGAGAAATTTGATTTTTGGACCGAAAACACCATTTTCGCCGGCTTACGAATGTTCGAAAATGGCCTCGGCCATTTTCTCCAAAACCACTGGCCCAATTTCAACCAAACCTTCTGCGTTGGACTCCCCTCGACCCCCGAGACGACATATGCGAATTGGGAGAAATTTGATTTTTGGACCGAAAACACCATTTTCGCCGGCTTACGAATGTTCGAAAACGGCCTCGGCCATTTTCTCCAAAACCACTGGCCCAATTTCAACCAAACCTTCTGCGTTGGACTCCCCTCGACCCCCGAGACGACATATGCGAATTGGGAGAAATTTGATTTTTGGACCGAAAACACCATTTTCGCCGGCTTACGAATGTTCGAAAACTGCCTCGGCCATTTTCTCCAAAACCACTGGCCCAATTTCAACCAAACCTTCTGCGTTGGACTCCCCTCGACCTCCGAGACGACATATGCGAATTGGGAGAAATTTGATTTTTGGTCCGAAAACCACCCGCGGGGCTTACGAATGTTCGAAAACGGCCTCGGCCATTTTCTCCAAAACCACTGGCCCAATTTCAACCAAACCTTCTGCGTTGGACTCCCCTCGACCCCCGAGACGACATATGCGAATTGGGAGAAATTTGATTTTTGGACCGAAAACACCATTTTCGCCGGCTTACGAATGTTCGAAACGGCCTTGGCCATTTTCTCAAAAACCACTGGCCCAATTTCAACCAAACCTTCTGCGTTGGACTCCCCTCGACCCCCGAGACGACATATGCGAATTGGGAGAAATTTGATTTTTGGACCGAAAACACCATTTTCGCCGGCTTACGAATGTTCGAAAACGGCCTCGGCCATTTTCTCCAAAACCACTGGCCCAATTTCAACCAAACCTTCTGCGTTGGACTCTCCTCGACCCCCGAGAAGACATATGCGAATTGGGAGAAATTTGATTTTTGGACCGAAAACACCATTTTCGCCGGCTTACGAATGTTCGAAAACGGCCTCGGCCATTTTCTCCAAAACCACTGGCCCAATTTCAACCAAACCTTCTGCGTTGGACTCCCCTCGACCCCCGAGACGACATATGCGAATTGGGAGAAATTTGATTTTTGGTCCGAAAACCACCCGCGGGGCTTACGAATGTTCGTAATGTTCGAAAACTGCCTCGGCCATTTTCTCCAAAACCACTGGCCCAATTTCAACCAAACCTTCTGCGTTGGACTCCCGTCGACCCCCGAGACGACATATGCGAATTGGGAGAAGTTTGATTTTTGGACCGAAAACACCATTTTCGCCGGCTTACGAATGTTCGAAAACGGCCTCGGCCATTTTCTCCAAAACCACTGGCCCAATTTCAACCAAACCTTCTGCGTTGGACTCCCCTCGACCCCAGAGACGACATATGCGAATTGGGAGAAATTTGATTTTTGGACCGAAAACACCATTTTCGCCGGCTTACGAATGTTCGAAAACGGCCTCGGCCATTTTCTCCAAAACCACTGGCCCAATTTCAACCAAACCTTCTGCGTTGGACGCCCTCGACCCCCGAGACGACATATGCAAATTGGGAGAAATTTGATTTTTGGACCGAAAACACCATTTTCGCCGGCTTACGAATGTTCGAAAACGGCCTCGGCCATTTTCTCCAAAACCACTGGCCCAATTTCAACCAAACCTTCTGCGTTGGACCCCCCCGCGACCCCCCAGACGACATATGCGAATTGGGAGAAATTTGATTTTTGGTCCGAAAACCACCCGCGGGGCTTACGAATGTTCGAAAACGGCCTCGGCCATTTTCTCCAAAACCACTGGCCCAATTTCAACCAAACCTTCTGCGTTGGACTCCCCTCGACCCCCGAGACGACATATGCGAATTGGGAGAAATTTGATTTTTGGACCGAAAACACCATTTTCGCCGGCTTACGAATGTTCGAAAACTGCCTCGGCCATTTTCTCCAAAACCACTGGCCCAATTTCAACCAAACCTTCTGCGTTGGACTTCCCTCGACCCCCGAGACGACATATGCGAATTGGGAGAAATTTGATTTTTGGACCGAAAACACCATTTTCGCCGGCTTACAAATGTTCGAAAATGGGTCTCGGCCATTTTCTCCAAAACCACTGGCCCAATTTCAACCAAACCTTCTGCGTTGGACTCCCCTCGACCCCCGAGACGACATATGCGAATTGGGAGAAATTTGATTTTTGGACCGAAAACACCATTTTCCCGGGGGCTTACGAATGTTCGAAAACGGCCTCGGCCATTTTCTCCAAAACCACTGGCCCAATTTCAACCAAACCTTCTGCGTTGGACTCCCCTCGACCCCCGAGACGACATATGCGAATTGGGAGAAATTTGATTTTTGGACCGAAAACACCATTTTCGCCGGCTTACGAATGTTCGAAAACGGCCTCGGCCATTTTCTCCAAAACCACTGGCCCAATTTCAACCAAACCTTCTGCGTTGGACTCCACTCGACCCCCGAGACGACATATGCGAATTGGGAGAAATTTGATTTTTGGACCGAAAACACCATTTTCGCCGGGGGCTACGAATGTTCGAAAACGGCCTCGGCCATTTTCTCAAAAACCACTGGCCCAATTTCAACCAAACCTTCTGCGTTGGACTCCCCTCGACCCCCGAGACGACATATGCGAATTGGGAGAAATTTGATTTTTGGTCCGAAAACCACCATTTTCGCGGGGCTTACGAATGTTCGAAAACGCCTCGGCCATTTTCTCCAAAACCACTGGCCCAATTTCAACCAAACCTTCTGCGTTGGACTCCCCTCGACCCCCGAGACGACATATGCGAATTGGGAGAAATTTGATTTTTGGACCGAAAACACCATTTTCGCCGGGCTTACGAATGTTCGAAAACTGCCTCGGCCATTTTCTCCAAAACCACTGGCCCAATTTCAACCAAACCTTCTGCGTTGGACTCCCCTCGACCCCCCAGACGACATATGCGAATTGGGAGAAATTTGATTTTTGGACCGAAAACACCATTTTCGCCGGCTTACGAATGTTCGAAAACGGCCTCGGCCATTTTCTCCAAAACCACTGGCCCAATTTCAACCAAACCTTCTGCGTTGGACTCCCCTCGACCCCCGAGACGACATATGCGAATTGGGAGAAATTTGATTTTTGGTCCGAAAACACCATTTTCGCCGGGTTACGAATGTTCGAAAACTGCCTCGGCCATTTTCTCCAAAACCACTGGCCCAATTTCAACCAAACCTTCTGCGTTGGACTCCCCTCGACCCCCGAGACGACATATGCGAATTGGGAGAAATTTGATTTTTGGTCCGAAAACCACCATTTTCGCGGGGCTTACGAATGTTCGAAAACGGCCTCGGCCATTTTCTCCAAAACCACTGGCCCAATTTCAACCAAACCTTCTGCGTTGGACTCCCTCGACCCCCGAGACGACATATGCGAATTGGGAGAAATTTGATTTTTGGACCGAAAACACCATTTTCGCCGGGCTTACGAATGTTCGAACACGGCCTCGGCCATTTTCTCCAAAACCACTGGCCCAATTTCAACCAAACCTTCTGCGTTGGACTCCCCTCGACCCCCGAGACGACATATGCGAATTGGGAGAAATTTGATTTTTGGACCCGAAAACACCATTTTCGCCGGGCTTACGAATGTTCGAAAACGGCCTCGGCCATTTTCTCCAAAACCACTGGCCCAATTTCAACCAAACCTTCTGCGTTGGACTCCCCTCGACCCCCGAGACGACATATGCGAATTGGGAGAAATTTGATTTTTGGACCGAAAACACCATTTTCGCCGGCTTACGAATGTTCGAAAACGGCCTCGGCCATTTTCTCCAAAACCACTGGCCCAATTTCAACCAAACCTTCTGCGTTGGACTCCCCTCGACCCCCGAGACGACATATGCGAATTGGGAGAAATTTGATTTTTGGTCCGAAAACACCATTTTCGCCGGCTTACGTATGTTCGACAACTGCCTCGGCCATTTTCTCCAAAACCACTGGCCCAATTTCAACCAAACCTTCTGCGTTGGACTCCCGTCGACCCCCGAGACGACATATGCGAATTGGGAGAAATTTGATTTTTGGCCCGAAAACACCATTTTCGCCGGCTTACGAATGTTCGAAAACTGCCTCGGCCATTTTCTCCAAAACCACTGGCCCAATTTCAACCAAACCTTCTGCGTTGGACTCCCCTCGACCCCCGAGACGACATATGCGAATTGGGAGAAATTTGATTTTTGGACCGAAAACACCATTTTCGCCGGCTTACGAATGTTCGAAAACTGCCTCGGCCATTTTCTCCAAAACCACTGGCCCAATTTCAACCAAACCTTCTGCGTTGGACTCCCCTCGACCCCCGAGACGACATATGCGAATTGGGAGAAATTTGATTTTTGGACCGAAAACACCATTTTCGCCGGCTTACGAATGTTCGAAAACTGCCTCGGCCATTTTCTCCAAAAACCACTGGCCCAATTTCAACCAAACCTTCTGCGTTGGACTCCCCTCGACCCCCGAGACGACATATGCGAATTGGGAGAAATTTGATTTTTGGACCGAAAACACCATTTTCGCCGGCTTACGAATGTTCGAAAACGGCCTCGGCCATTTTCTCCACGACCACTGGGCCAATTTCAACCAAACCTTCTGCGTTGGACTCCCATCGACCCCCGAGACGACATATGCGAATTGGGAGAAATTTGATTTTTGGTCCGAAAACCACCCGCGGGGCTTACGAATGTTCGAAAACTGCCTCGGCCATTTTCTCCAAAACCACTGGCCCAATTTCAACCAAACCTTCTGCGTTGGACTCCCCTCGACCCCCGAGACGACATATGCGAATTGGGAGAAATTTGATTTTTGGACCGAAAACACCATTTTCGCCAGCTTACGAATGTTCGAAAACGGCCTCGGCCATTTTCTCCAAAACCACTGGCCCAATTTCAACCAAACCTTCTGCGTTGGACTCCCCTCGACCCCCGAGACTACATATGCGAATTGGGAGAAATTTGATTTTTGGACCGAAAACACCATTTTCGCCGGCTTACGAATGTTCGAAAACGGCCTCGGCCATTTTCTCCAAAACCACTGGCCCAATTTCAACCAAACCTTCTGCGTTGGACTCACCTCGACCCCCGAGACGACATATTAGAATTGGTAGAAATTTGATTTTTGGTCCGAAAACCATTTTTGCCGGCTTACGAATGTTCAAAAACGGCCTCGGCCATTTTCTCCAAAACCACTGGCCCAATTTCAACCAAACCTTCTGCGTTGGACTCCCTCGACCCCCGAGACGACATATGCGAATTGGGAGAAATTTGATTTTTGGTCCCGAAAACACCATTTTCGCCGGCTTACGAATGTTCGAAAACTGCCTCGGCCATTTTCTCCAAAACCACTGGCCCAATTTCAACCAAACCTTCTGCGTTGGACTCCCCGAGACCCCCGAGACGACATATGCGAATTGGGAGAAATTTGATTTTTGGACCGAAAACACCATTTTCGCCGGCTTACGAATGTTCGAAAACTGCCTCGGCCATTTTCTCCAAAACCACTGGCCCAATTTCAACCAAACCTTCTGCGTTGGACTCCCTCGACCCCCGAGACGACATATGCGAATTGGGAGAAATTTGATTTTTGGACCGAAAACACCATTTTCGCCGGCTTACGAATGTTCGAAAACTGCCTCGGCCATTTTCTCCAAAACCACTGGCCCAATTTCAACCAAACCTTCTGCGTTGGACTCCCCTCGACCCCCGAGACGACATATGCGAATTGGGAGAAATTTGATTTTTGGTCCGAAAACCACCCGCGGGGCTTACGAATGTTCGAAAACTGCCTCGGCCATTTTCTCCAAAACCACTGGCCCAATTTCAACCAAACCTTCTGCGTTGGACTCCCCCCGACCCCCGAGACGACATATGCGAATTGGGAGAAATTTGATTTTTGGACCGAAAACACCATTTTCGCCGGCTAACGAATGTTCGAAAACTGCCTCGGCCATTTTCTCCAAAACCACTGGCCCAATTTCAACCAAACCTTCTGCGTTGGACTCCCCTCGACCCCCGAGACGACATATGCGAATTGGGAGAAATTTGATTTTTGGACCGAAAACACCATTTTCGCCGGCTTACAAATTTTCGAAAATGTGTCTCGGCCATTTTCTCCAAAACCACTGGCCCAATTTCAACCAAACCTTCTGCGTTGGACTCCCCTCGACCCCCGAGACGACATATGCGAATTGGGAGAAATTTGATTTTTGGACCGAAAACACCATTTTCGCCGGCTTACGAATGTTCGAAAACTGCCTCGGCCATTTTCTCCAAAACCACTGGCCCAATTTCAACCAAACCTTCTGCGTTGGACTCCCCTCGACCCCCGAGACGACATATGCGAATTGGGAGAAATTTGATTTTTGGACCGAAAACACCATTTTCGCCGGCTTACGAATGTTCGAAAACTGCCTCGGCCATTTTTTCCAAAACCACTGGCCCAATTTCAACCAAACCTTCTGCGTTGGACTCCCCTCGACCCCCGAGACGACATATGCGAATTGGGAGAAATTTGATTTTTGGACCGAAAACACCATTTTCGCCGTCTTACGAATGTTCGAAAACTGCCTCGGCCATTTTCTCCAAAACCACTGGCCCAATTTCAACCAAACCTTCTGCGTTGGACTCCCCTCGACCCCCGAGACGACATATGCGAATTGGGAGAAATTTGATTTTTGGTCCGAAAACCACCCGCGGGGCTTACGAATGTTCGAAAACTGCCTCGGCCATTTTCTCCAAAACCACTGGCCCAATTTCAACCAAACCTTCTGCGTTGGACTCCCCTCGACCCCCGAGACGACATATGCGAATTGGGAGAAATTTGATTTTTGGACCGAAAACACCATTTTCGCCGGCTTACGAATGTTCGAAAACGGCCTCGGCCATTTTCTCCAAAACCACTGGCCCAATTTCAACCAAACCTTCTGCGTTGGACTCCCCTCGACCCCCGAGACGACATATGCGAATTGGGAGAAATTTGATTTTTGGACCGAAAACACCATTTTCGCCGGCTTACGAATGTTCGAAAACTGCCTCGGCCATTTTCTCCAAAACCACTGGCCCAATTTCAACCAAACCTTCTGCGTTGGACTCCCCTCGACCCCCGAGACGACATATGCGAATTGGGAGAAATTTGATTTTTGGTCCGAAAACACCATTTTCGCCGGCTTACGAATGTTCGAAAACTGCCTCGGCCATTTTCTCCAAAACCACTGGCCCAATTTCAACCAAACCTTCTGCGTTGGACTCCCCTCGACTTCCGAGACGACATATGCGAATTGGGAGAAATTTGATTTTTGGTCCGAAAACCACCCGCGGGGCTTACGAATGTTCGAAAACTGCCTCGGCCATTTTCTCCATTTTCTCCAAAACCACTGGCCCAATTTCAACCAAACCTTCTGCGTTGGACTCCCCTCGACCCCCGAGACGACATATGCGAATTGGGAGAAATTTGATTTTTGGACCGAAAACACCATTTTCGCCGGCTTACGAATGTTCGAAAACTGCCTCGGCCATTTTCTCCAAAACCACTGGCCCAATTTCAACCAAACCTTCTGCGTTGGACTCCCCTCGACCCCCGAGACGACATATGCGAATTGGGAGAAATTTGATTTTTGGACCGAAAACACCATTTTCGCCGGCTTACGAATGTTCGAAAACGGCCTTGGCCATTTTCTCAAAAACCACTGGCCCAATTTCAACCAAACCTTCTGCGTTGGACTCCCCTCGACCCCCGAGACGACATATGCGAATTGGGAGAAATTTGATTTTTGGACCGAAAACACCATTTTCGCCGGCTTACGAATGTTCGAAAACTGCCTCGGCCATTTTCTCCAAAACCACTGGCCCAATTTCAACCAAACCTTCTGCGTTGGACTCCCCTCGACCCCCGAGACGACATATGCGAATTGGGAGAAATTTGATTTTTGGACCGAAAACACCATTTTCGCCGTCTTACGAATGTTCGAAAACTGCCTCGGCCATTTTCTCCAAAACCACTGGCCCAATTTCAACCAAACCTTCTGCGTTGGACTCCCCTCGACCCCCGAGACGACATATGCGAATTGGGAGAAATTTGATTTTTGGTCCGAAAACACCATTTTCGCCTGCTTACGAATGTTCGAAATCTGCCTCGGCCATTTTCTCCAAAACCACTGGCCCAATTTCAACCAAACCTTCTGCGTTGGACTCCCCTCGACCCCCGAGACGACATATGCGAATTGGGAGAAATTTGATTTTTGGTCCGAAAACACCATTTTCGCCGGCTTACGAATGTTCGAAAACTGCCTCGGCCATTTTCTCCAAAACCACTGGCCCAATTTCAACCAAACCTTCTGCGTTGGACTCCCCTCGACCCCCGAGACGACATATGCGAATTGGGAGAAATTTGATTTTTGGACCGAAAACACCATTTTCGCCGGCTTACGAATGTTCGAAAACGCCTCGGCCATTTTCTCCAAAACCACTGGCCCAATTTCAACCAAACCTTCTGCGTTGGACTCCCCTCGACCCCGAGACGACATATGCGAATTGGGAGAAATTTGATTTTTGGACCGAAAACACCATTTTCGCCGGCTTACGAATGTTCGAAAACTGCCTCGGCCATTTTCTCCAAAACCACTGGCCCAATTTCAACCAAACCTTCTGCGTTGGACTCCCCTCGACCCCCGAGACGACATATGCGAATTGGGAGAAATTTGATTTTTGGACCGAAAACACCATTTTCGCCGGGCTTACGAATGTTCGAAAACTGCCTCGGCCATTTTCTCCAAAAAACCACTGGCCCAATTTCAACCAAACCTTCTGCGTTGGACTCCCTCGACCCCCGAGACGACATATGCGAATTGGGAGAAATTTGATTTTTGGACCGAAAACACCATTTTCGCCGGGCTTACGAATGTTCGAAAACTGCCTCGGCCATTTTCTCCAAAACCACTGGCCCAATTCAACCAAACNTTCTGCGTTGGACTCCCTCGACCCCCGAGACGACATATGCGAATTGGGAGAAATTTGATTTTTGGACCGAAAACACCATTTTCGCCGGCTTACGAATGTTCGAAAACTGCCTCGGCCATTTTCTCCAAAACCACTGGCCCAATTTCAACCAAACCTTCTGCGTTGGACTCCCCTCGACCCCCGAGACGACATATGCGAATTGGGAGAAATTTGATTTTTGGTCCGAAAACCACCCGCGGGGCTTACGAATGTTCGAAAACTGCCTCGGCCATTTTCTCCAAAACCACTGGCCCAATTTCAACCAAACCTTCTGCGTTGGACTCCCCTCGACCCCCGAGACGACATATGCGAATTGGGAGAAATTTGATTTTTGGACCGAAAACACCATTTTCGCCGGGTTACGAATGTTCGAAAACTGCCTCGGCCATTTTCTCCAAAACCACTGGCCCAATTTCAACCAAACCTTCTGCGTTGGACTCCCCTCGACCCCCGAGACGACATATGCGAATTGGGAGAAATTTGATTTTTGGACCGAAAACACCATTTTCGCCGGCTTACGAATGTTCGAAAACTGCCTCGGCCATTTTCTCCAAAACCACTGGCCCAATTTCAACCAAACCTTCTGCGTTGGACTCCCCTCGACCCCCGAGACGACATATGCGAATTGGGAGAAATTTGATTTTTGGTCCGAAAACACCATTTTCGCCGGCTTACGAATGTTCGAAAACGGCCTTGGCCATTTTCTCAAAAACCACTGGCCCAATTTCAACCAAACCTTCTGCGTTGGACTCCCCTCGACCCCCGAGACGACATATGCGAATTGGGAGAAATTTGATTTTTGGTCCGAAAACCACCCGCGGGGCTTACGAATGTTCGAAAACTGCCTCGGCCATTTTCTCCAAAACCACTGGCCCAATTTCAACCAAACCTTCTGCGTTGGACTCCCCTCGACCCCCGAGACGACATATGCGAATTGGGAGAAATTTGATTTTTGGACGAAAACAACATTTTCGCCGGCTTACGAATGTTCGAAAACTGCCTCGGCCATTTTCTCCAAAACCACTGGCCCAATTTCAACCAAACCTTCTGCGTTGGACTCCCCTCGACCCCCGAGACGACATATGCGAATTGGGAGAAATTTGATTTTTGGACCGAAAACACCATTTTCGCGGGGCTTACGAATGTTCGAAAACTGCCTCGGCCATTTTCTCCAAAACCACTGGCCCAATTTCAACCAAACCTTCTGCGTTGGACTCCCCTCCACCCACGAGACGACATATGCGAATTGGGAGAAATTTGATCTTTGGACCGAAAACACCATTTTCGCCGCCTTACGAATGTTCGAAAACTGCCTCGGCCATTTTCTCCAAAACCACTGGCCCAATTTCAACCAAACCTTCTGCGTTGGACTCCCCTCGACCCCCGAGACGACATATGCGAATTGGGAGAAATTTGATTTTTGGACCGAAAACACCATTTTCGCCGGCTTACGAATGTTCGAAAACGGCCTCGGCCATTTTCTCCTAAAACCACTGGCCCAATTTCAACCAAACCTTCTGCGTTGGACTCCCCTCGACCCCCGAGACGACATATGCGAATTGGGAGAAATTTGATTTTTGGTCCGAAAACACCCGCGGGGCTTACGAATGTTCGAAAACTGCCTCGGCCATTTTCTCCAAAACCACTGGCCCAATTTCAACCAAACCTTCTGCGTTGGACTCCCCTCGACCCCCGAGACGACATATGCGAATTGGGAGAAATTTGATTTTTGGACCGAAAACACCATTTTCGCCGGGCTTACGAATGTTCGAAAACTGCCTCGGCCATTTTCTCCAAAACCACTGGCCCAATTTCAACCAAACCTTCTGCGTTGGACTCCCCTCGACCCCCGAGACGACATATGCGAATTGGGAGAAATTTGATTTTTGGACCGAAAACACCATTTTCGCCGGCTTACGAATGTTCGAAAACTGCCTCGGCCATTTTCTCCAAAACCACTGGCCCAATTTCAACCAAACCTTCTGCGTTGGACTCCCCTCGACCCCCGAGACGACATATGCGAATTGGGAGAAATTTGATTTTTGGACCGAAAACACCATTTTCGCCGGGGGCTTACGAATGTTCGAAAACTGCCTCGGCCATTTTCTCCAAAACCACTGGCCCAATTTCAACCAAACCTTCTGCGTTGGACTCCCCTCGACCCCCGAGACGACATATGCGAATTGGGAGAAATTTGATTTTTGGACCGAAAACACCATTTTCGCCGGCTTACGAATGTTCGAAAACGGCCTCGGCCATTTTCTCCAAAACCACTGGCCCAATTTCAACCAAACCTTCTGCGTTGGACTCCCCTCGACCCCCGAGACGACATATGCGAATTGGGAGAAATTTGATTTTTGGACCGAAAACACCATTTTCGCGGGCTTACGAATGTTCGAAAACGGCCTCGGCCATTTTCTCCAAAACCACTGGCCCAATTTCAACCAAACCTTCTGCGTTGGACTCCCCTCGACCCCCGAGACGACATATGCGAATTGGGAGAAATTTGATTTTTGGACCGAAAACACCATTTTCGCCGGGCTTACGAATGTTCGAAAACGGCCTCGGCCATTTTCTCCAAAACCACTGGCCCAATTTCAACCAAACCTTCTGCGTTGGACTCCCCTCGACCCCCGAGACGACATATGCGAATTGGGAGAAATTTGATTTTTGGTCCGAAAACCACCCGCGGGGCTTACGAATGTTCGAAAACCGCCTCGGCCATTTTCTCCAAAACCACTGGCCCAATTTCAACCAAACCTTCTGCGTTGGACTCCCCTCGACCCCCGAGACGACATATGCGAATTGGGAGAAATTTGATTTTTGGACCGAAAACACCATTTTCGCCGGCTTACGAATGTTCGAAAACTGCCTCGGCCATTTTCTCCAAAAACCACTGGCCCAATTACAACCAAACCTTCTGGGTTGGCCTCCCTCGACCCCCGAGACGACATATGCGAATTGGGAGAAATTGATTTTTGGACCGAAAACACCATTTTCGCCGGCTTACGAATGTTCGAAAACGGCCTCGGCCATTTTCTCCAAAACCACTGGCCCAATTTCAACCAAACCTTCTGCGTTGGACTCCCCTCGACCCCCGAGACGACATATGCGAATTGGGAGAAATTTGATTTTTGGTCCGAAAACACCATTTTCGCCGGGGCTTACGAATGTTCGAAAACGGCCTCGGCCATTTTCTCCTAAAACCACTGGCCCAATTTCAACCAAACCTTCTGCGTTGGACTCCCCTCGACCCCCCCGACGACATATGCGAATTGGGAGAAATTTGATTTTTGGTCCGAAAACCACCCGCGGGGCTTACGAATGTTCGAAAACTGCCTCGGCCATTTTCTCCAAAACCACTGGCCCAATTTCAACCAAACCTTCTGCGTTGGACTCCCCCGACCCCCGAGACGACATATGCGAATTGGGAGAAATTTGATTTTTGGACCGAAAACACCATTTTCGCGGGCTTACGAATGTTCGAAAACGGCCTCGGCCATTTTCTCCAAAACCACTGGCCCAATTTCAACCAAACCTTCTGCGTTGGACTCCCCTCGACCCCCGAGACGACATATGCGAATTGGGAGAAATTTGATTTTTGGTCCGAAAACACCATTTTCGCCGGCTTACGAATGTTCGAAAACGGCCTCGGCCATTTTCTCCAAAACCACTGGCCCAATTTCAACCAAACCTTCTGCGTTGGACTCCCCTCGACCCCCGAGACGACATATGCGAATTGGGAGAAATTTGATTTTTGGACCGAAAACACCATTTTCGCCGGCTTACGAATGTTCGAAAACGGCCTCGGCCATTTTCTCCAAAACCACTGGCCCAATTTCAACCAAACCTTCTGCGTTGGACTCCCATCGACCCCCGAGACGACATATGCGAATTGGGAGAAATTTGATTTTTGGATTTTTGGAAAAAACACCATTTTCGCCGGGCTTACGAATGTTCGAAAACGGCCTCGGCCATTTTCTCCAAAACCACTGGCCCAATTTCAACCAAACCTTCTGCGTTGGACTCCCCTCGACCCCCGAGACGACATATGCGAATTGGGAGAAATTTGATTTTTCGTCCGAAAACCTCCCGCGGGGCTTACGAATGTTCGAAAACGGCCTCGGCCATTTTCTCCAAAACCACTGGCCCAATTTCAACCAAACCTTCTGCGTTGGACTCCCCTCGACCCCCGAGACGACATATGCGAATTGGGAGAAATTTGATTTTTGGACCGAAAACACCATTTTCGCCGGCTTACGAATGTTCGAAAACGCCTCGGCCATTTTCTCCAAAACCACTGGCCCAATTTCAACCAAACCTTCTGCGTTGGACTCCCCTCGACCCCCGAGACGACATATGCGAATTGGGAGAAATTTGATTTTTGGACCGAAAACACCATTTTCGCCGGGCTTACGAATGTTCGAAAACGGCCTCGGCCATTTTCTCCAAAACCACTGGCCCAATTTCAACCAAACCTTCTGCGTTGGACTCCCCTCGACCCCCGAGACGACATATGCGAATTGGGAGAAATTTGATTTTTGGACCGAAAACACCATTTTCGCCGGGGCTTACGAATGTTCGAAAACGGCCTCGGCCATTTTCTCCAAAACCACTGGCCCAATTTCAACCAAACCTTCTGCGTTGGACTCCCCTCGACCCCCGAGACGACATATGCGAATTGGGAGAAATTTGATTTTTGGACCGAAAACACCATTTTCGCCGGGCTTACGAATGTTCGAAAACGGCCTCGGCCATTTTCTCCAAAACCACTGGCCCAATTTCAACCAAACCTTCTGCGTTGGACTCCCCTCGACCCCCGAGACGACATATGCGAATTGGGAGAAATTTGATTTTTGGTCCGAAAACCACCCGCGGGGCTTACGAATGTTCGAAAACGGCCTCGGCCATTTTCTCCAAAACCACTGGCCCAATTTCAACCAAACCTTCTGCGTTGGACTCCCCTCGACCCCCGAGACGACGTATGCGAATTGGGAGAAATTTGATTTTTGGACCGAAAACACCATTTTCGCCAGCTTACGAATGTTCGAAAACTGCCTCGGCCATTTTCTCCAAAACCACTGGCCCAATTTCAACCAAACCTTCTGCGTTGGACTCCCATCGACCCCCGAGACGACATATGCGAATTGGGAGAAATTTGATTTTTGGACCGAAAACACCATTTTCGCCGGCTTACGAATGTTCGAAAACGGCCTCGGCCATTTTCTCCAAAATGGCCCAATTTCAACCAAACCTTCTGCGTTGGACTCCCCTCGACCCCCGAGACGACATATGCGAATTGGGAGAAATTTGATTTTTGGACCGAAAACACCATTTTCGCCGGGCTTACGAATGTTCGAAAACGGCATCGGCCATTTTCTCCAAAACCACTGGCCCAATTTCAACCAAACCTTCTGCGTTGGACTCCCCTCGACCCCCGAGACGACATATGCGAATTGGGAGAAATTTGATTTTTGGACCCGAAAACACCATTTTCGCCGGCTTACGAATGTTCGAAAACGGCCTCGGCCATTTTCTCCAAAACCACTGGCCCAATTTCAACCAAACCTTCTGCGTTGGACTCCCCTCGACCCCCGAGACGACATATGCGAATTGGGAGAAATTTGATTTTTGGTCCGAAAACCACCCGCGGGGCTTACGAATGTTCGAAAACGGCCTCGGCCATTTTCTCCAAAACCACTGGCCCAATTTCAACCAAACCTTCTGCGTTGGACTCCCCTCGACCCCCGAGACGACATATGCGAATTGGGAGAAATTTGATTTTTGGACCGAAAACACCATTTTCGCCGGCTTACGAATGTTCGAAAACGGCCTCGGCCATTTTCTCCAAAAACCACTGGCCCAATTTCAACCAAACCTTCTGCGTTGGACTCCCGTCGACCCCCGAGACGACATATGCGAATTGGGAGAAATTTGATTTTTGGACCGAAAACACCATTTTCGCCGGGCTTACGAATGTTCGAAACGGCCTCGGCCATTTTCTCCAAAACCACTGGCCCAATTTCAACCAAACCTTCTGCGTTGGACTCCCCTCGACCCCCGAGACGACATATGCGAATTGGGAGAAATTTGATTTTTGGTCCGAAAACCACCATAGGGGCTTACGAATGTTCGAAAACGGCCTCGGCCATTTTCTCCAAAACCACTGGCCCAATTTCAACCAAACCTTCTGCGTTGGACTCCCCTCGACCCCCGAGACGACATATGCGAATTGGGAGAAATTTGATTTTTGGACCGAAAACACCATTTTCGCCGGGGCTTACGAATGTTCGAAAACTGCCTCGGCCATTTTCTCCAAAACCACTGGCCCAATTTCAACCAAACCTTCTGCGTTGGACTCCCCTCGACCCCCGAGACGACATATGCGAATTGGGAGAAATTTGATTTTTGGACCGAAAACACCATTTTCGCCGGCTTACGAATGTTCGAAAACGGCCTCGGCCATTTTCTCCAAAACCACTGGCCCAATTTCAACCAAACCTTCTGCGTTGGACTCCCCTCGACCCCCGAGACGACATATGCGAATTGGGAGAAATTTGATTTTTGGACCGAAAACACCATTTTCGCCGGGGCTTACGAATGTTCGAAAACGGCCTCGGCCATTTTCTCCAAAACCACTGGCCCAATTTCAACCAAACCTTCTGCGTTGGACTCCCTCGACCCCCGACGACATATGCGAATTGGGAGAAATTTGATTTTTGGTCCGAAAACCATTTTCGCCGGCTTACGAATGTTCGAAAACGGCCTCGGCCATTTTCTCCAAAACCACTGGCCCAATTTCAACCAAACCTTCTGCGTTGGACTCCCCTCGACCCCCGAGACGACATATGCGAATTGGGAGAAATTTGATTTTTGGACCGAAAACACCATTTTCGCCGGCTTACGAATGTTCGAAAACGGCCTCGGCCATTTTCTCCAAAACCACTGGCCCAATTTCAACCAAACCTTCTGCGTTGGACTCCCCTCGACCCCCGAGACGACATATGCGAATTGGGAGAAATTTGATTTTTGGACCGAAAACACCATTTTCGCCGACTTACAAATGTTCGAAAATGGGTCTCGGCCATTTTCTCAAAAACCACTGGCCCAATTTCAACCAGACCTTCTGCGTTGGACTCCCCTCGACCCCCGAGACGACATATGCGAATTGGGAGAAATTTGATTTTTGGACCGAAAACACCATTTTTTGCCGGCTTACGAATGTTCGAAAACGGCCTCGGCCATTTTCTCCAAAACCACTGGCCCAATTTCAACCAAACCTTCTGCGTTGGACTCCCCTCGACCCCCGAGACGACATATGCGAATTGGGAGAAATTTGATTTTTGGACCGAAAACACCATTTTCGCCGGCTTACGAATGTTCGAAAACGGCCTCGGCCATTTTCTCCAAAACCACTGGCCCAATTTCAACCAAACCTTCTGCGTTGGACTCCCCTCGACCCCCGAGACGACATATGCGAATTGGGAGAAATTTGATTTTTGGACCGAAAACACCATTTTCGGTGGCTTACGAATGTTCGAAAACGGCCTCGGCCATTTTCTCCAAAACCACTGGCCCAATTTCAACCAAACCTTCTGCGTTGGACTCCCCTCGACCCCCGAGACGACATATGCGAATTGGGAGAAATTTGATTTTTGGTCCGAAAACCACCCTTACGAATGTTCGAAAACGGCCTCGGCCATTTTCTCCAAAACCACTGGCCCAATTTCAACCAAACCTTCTGCGTTGGACTCCCCTCGACCCCCGAGACGACATATGCGAATTGGGAGAAATTTGATTTTTGGACCGAAAACACCATTGTCGCCGGCTTACGAATGTTCGAAAACGGCCTCGGCCATTTTCTCCAAAACCACTGGCCCAATTTCAACCAAACCTTCTGCGTTGGACTCCCCTCGACCCCCGAGACGACATATGCGAATTGGGAGAAATTTGATTTTTGGACCGAAAACACCATTTTCGCGGACTTACGAACGAATGTTCGAAAACGGCCTTTTCTCATTTTCTCCAAAACCACTGGCCCAATTTCAACCAAACCTTCTGCGTTGGACTCCCCTCGACCCCCGAGACGACATATGCGAATTGGGAGAAATTTGATTTTTGGTCCGAAAACACCATTTTCGGTGGCTTACGAATGTTCGAAAACGGCCTCGGCCATTTTCTCAAAAACCACTGGCCCAATTTCAACCAAACCTTCTGCGTTGGACTCCCCTCGACCCCCGAGACGACATATGCGAATTGGGAGAAATTTGATTTTTGGTCCGAAAACCACCCGCGGGGCTTACGAATGTTCGAAAACGGCCTCGGCCATTTTCTCCAAAACCACTGGCCCAATTTCAACCAAACCTTCTGTTTTGGACTCCCCTCGACCCCCGAGACGACATATGCGAATTGGGAGAAATTTGATTTTTGGACCGAAAACACCATTTTCGCCGGCTTACGAATGTTCGAAAACGGCCTCGGCCATGTTCTCAAAAACCACTGGCCCAATTTCAACCAAACCTTCTGCGTTGGACTCCCCTCGACCCCCGAGACGACATATGCGAATTGGGAGAAATTTGATTTTTGGTCCGAAAACACCATTTTCGGCTTTACGAATGTTCGAAAACTTTTTCGGCCATTTTCTCCAAAACCACTGGCCCAATTTCAACCAAACCTTCTGCGTTGGACTCCCCTCGACCCCCGAGACGACATTTTTAAAAACACGAATTGGGAGAAATTTGATTTTTGTCAAAACCAAAATTCTTCCACTTCTGACTTATTGAAAACCCAGCAGTTTGCAAACTGCCTTATATGCCATTTTCTCATTTTCAAAAACCACTGGCCCAATTTCAACCAAACCTTCTGCGTTGGACTTCTTCCCTCGACCCCCGAGACGAAACCCATATTTGCAGGTTGGGAGAAATTTGATTTTTTCTGGACCGAAAACACCATTTTCGCCGGGGGGCGAAACGTTCGAAAACAGTGCCTAACCTTTTCTCAAAAATTCACTGGCCCAATTTCAACCAAACCTTCTGCGTTTGGACTCCCCTCTGACCCCCGAGACGACATATGCGAATATGGGAAAAATTTGATTTTTTGGTCCGAAAACCACCCAGAAAACACATTTTTACAAACGTGGCTTTCACGCAATGTTCGGGCCAGAAACGCTTGAAAACAGTGTAACTCTTGTCAAAACATAAAATTCTTCCACTTCTGACCTTATTGACATCAAAACCCAGCAGTTTGCAGGTTCTGGCAGGATTTGGCAGCTTATATGAAAAATCTGATTTTCTGAGCCAGAGAGGCACATTTTTACAAACCTGGCCCGTGCGGGCCAGAAACGCTTGAAAACAGTGTAACTCTTGTCAAAACATAAAATTCTTCCACTTCTGACCTTATTGACATCAAAACCCAGCAGTTTGCAGGTTCTGGCAGGATTTGGCAGCTTATATGAAAAATCTGATTTTCTGAGCCAGAGAGGCACATTTTTACAAACGTGGCCCGTGCGGGCCAGAAACGCTTGAAAACAGTGTAACTCTTGTCAAAACATAAAATTCTTCCACTTCTGACCTTATTGACATCAAAACCCAGCAGTTTGCAGGTTCTGGCAGGATTTGGCAGCTTATATGAAAAATCTGAAATAAGGTCAGAAGTGGAAGAATTTTATGTTTTGACAAGAGTTACACTGTTTTCAAGCGTTTCTGGCCCGCACGGGCCACGTTTGTAAAAATGTGCCTCTCTGGCTCAGAAAATCAGATTTTTCATATAAGCTGCCAAATCCTGCCAGAACCTGCAAACTGCTGGGTTTTGATGTCAATAAGGTCAGAAGTGGAAGAATTTTATGTTTTGACAAGAGTTACACTGTTTTCAAGCGTTTCTGGCCCGCACGGGCCACGTTTGTAAAAATGTGCCTCTCTGGCTCAGAAAATCAGATTTTTCATATAAGCTGCCAAATCCTGCCAGAACCTGCAAACTGCTGGGTTTTGATGTCAATAAGGTCAGAAGTGGAAGAATTTTATGTTTTGACAAGAGTTACACTGTTTTCAAGCGTTTCTGGCCCGCACGGGCCACGTTTGTAAAAATGTGCCTTTCTGGCTCAGAAAATCAGATTTTTCATATAAGCTGCCAAATCCTGCCAGAACCTGCAAACTGCTGGGTTTTGATGTCAATAAGGTCAGAAGTGGAAGAATTTTATGTTTTGACAAGAGTTACACTGTTTTCAAGCGTTTCTGGCCCGCACGGGCCACGTTTGTAAAAATGTGCCTCTCTGGCTCAGAAAATCAGATTTTTTCATATAAGCTGCCAAATCCTGCCAGAACCTGCAAACTGCTGGGTTTTGATGTCAATAAGGTCAGAAGTGGAAGAATTTTATGTTTTGACAAGAGTTACACTGTTTTCAAGCGTTTCTGGCCCAAGAGTTACACTGTTTCTACTGGCCACGTTTGTAAAAATGTGCCTTTCTGGCTCAGAAAATCAGATTTTTCATATAAGCTGCCAAATCCTGCCAGAACCTGCAAACTGCTGGGTTTTGATGTCAATAAGGTCAGAAGTGGAAGAATTTTATGTTTTGACAAGAGTTACACTGTTTTCAAGCGTTTCTGGCCCGCACGGGCCATGTTTGTAAAAATGTGCCCTTCTGGCTCAGAAAATCAGATTTTTCATATAAGCTGCCAAATCCTGCCAGAACCTGCAAACTGCTGGGTTTTGGTGTCAATAATGTCAGAAGTGGATGAATTTTATGTTTTAACAAGAGTTACACTGTTTCTAAGCGTTTCTGGCCCGCACGGGCCATGTTTGTAGAAATGTGCACTTCTCGCCGAGAAAATGACTTTTTTCACATAAGCTGCCAAATCCTGCCAGAACCTGCAAACTGCTGGGTTTTGATGTCAATAAGGTCAGAAGTGGAAGAATTTTATGTTTTGACAAGAGTGGATGAATTTCATGTTTTAATAAGAGTTACACTGTTTCTAAGTCGTTTCTGGCCCGCACGGGCCATGTTTGTAAAAATGTGCACTTCTGGCTCAGAAAATCAGATTTTTCATATAAGCTGCCAAATCCTGCCAGAACCTGCAAACTGCTGGGTTTTGATGTCAATAAGGTCAGAAGTGGAAGAATTTTATGTTTTGACAAGAGTTACACTGTTTCTAAGCGTTTCTGGCCCGCACGGGCCATGTTTATAAAAATGTGCACTTCTCGCCGAGAAAATGACTTTTTTCACATAGGCTGGCAAATACAGCCAGAACATGCAAACTGCTGGGTTTTGGTGTCAATAATGTCAGAAGTGGATGAATTTTATGTTTTGACAAGAGTTACACTGTTTTCAAGCGTTTCTGGCCCGCACGGGCCACGTTTGTAAAAATGTGCAATTCTGGCTCAGAAAATCAGATTTTTCATATAAGCTGCCAAATCCTGCCAGAACCTGCAAACTGCTGGGTTTTGGTGTCAATAATGTCAGAAGTGGATGAATTTTATGTTTTAACAAGAGTTACACTGTTTCTAAGCGTTTCTGGCCCGCACGGGCCATGTTTGTAGAAATGTGCACTTCTGGCTCAGAAAATCAGATTTTTCATATAAGCTGCCAAATCCTGCCAGAACCTGCAAA